>MU249596.1:8554991-8759330 GCA_018977245.1 Lethenteron camtschaticum
ATCCCCTTCTCCCAATCTCCCCCCCCCCCACTCATCCCTTCTCCCAATCTCCCCTCCTTNATCCCAATCTCCCCCCCCACTCTCCCCTCTCCCAATCTCCCCCCCCCCCCACTCATCCCTTCTCCAATCTCCCCCCCCCCCACTCATCCCCTTCCCCAATCTCCCCCCCCCACTCATCCCTTCTCCCAATCCCCCCCCACTCATCCCCTTCTCCCAATCTCCCCCCCCCCACTCACCCCTTCTCCCAATCTCCCCCCCCCCACTCATCCCTTCTCCCAATCCCCCCCCCCACTCATCCCCTTCTCCCAATCTNCCCCCCCCACTCATCCCTTCTCCCAATCTCCCCCCCCCCCACTCATCCCTTCTCCAATCTNCCCCCCCCCACTCATCCCTTCTCCCAATCTCCCCCCCCATCTCCCCTTCTCCAATCTCCCCCCCCCCCCCTTCCCTTCCCCCCCCCCCCCCCCCCACCCCCCCCCCCCCCTCCCCCCCCCCCCCCCCACTCTCCCTTCTCCCAATCTNCCCCCCCCCACTCATCCCCTTCTCCCAATCTCCCCCCCCCCACTCATCCCCTTCTCCCAATCTCCCCCCCCCCCCACTCATCCCCTTCTCCCAATCNCCCCCCCCCCCACTCATCCCCTTCTCCCAATCTCCCCCCCCACTCCCAATCCCCTTCTCCAATCTCCCCCCCCCCACTCATCCCCTTCTCCAATCTCCCCCCCCACTCATCCCTTCTCCCAATCTCCCCCCCCCACTCATCCCTTCTCCAATCTCCCCCCTTATCCCAATCTCCCCCCCAATCTCCCTCCTCCTCCCAATCTCCCCCCCCAACCTCCACCCCCATCTCCCCCCCCAACCTCCACCCCCCATCCCCCCCCCCAACCTCCCCCCCCCAACATCCCAATCTCCCCCTCCTCATCCAACCTCCCAATTTCTCCCCTCCTCTCAACTTCCTTCCAATCTCCTTCCCCCAATCTCCCCATCCTCATCCCAACCTCCAATCTCTCCCTCCTAACCTCCGATCCCTTAACCACGTCGGTGCTATAGTGATTTCAATTTGAGTTGAGAAAGGGGGACCCCCCCCCCCAACAACCAACGGGACGGGGGCGGAGAAAGGGAGGGGGTGGGGGCGGGGCGGAGAGAGGGAGGGGGTGGGGCGGAGAGAGGAGGGGGGGCGAGAGAGAGGGAGGGGTGGGGGCGGGGGCGGAGAGAGGGAGGGCGGGGGCGGAGAGAGGGAGGGGGCGGAGAGAGGGAGGGGCGGGGCGGAGAGAGAGAGGGAGGGGCGGGGCGGAGAGAGGGAGGGGGCGGGGCGGAGAGAGGGAGGGGGCGGGGCGGAGAGAGGGAGGGGGAGTGGGGGGCGGGGGCGGAGAGAGGGAGGGGCGGAGGCGGAGAGAGGGGGGGGCGGAGAGAGGGAGGGGGTGGGGGCGGAGAGAGGGAGGGGGGGCGGAGAGAGGAGGAGGCGGGGGCGGAGAGAGGGAGGGGGCGGGGCGGAGAGAGGGAGGGGGCGGGGCCGGAGAGAGGGAGGGGGCGGGGGCGGAGAGAGGGAGGGGGCGGGAGAGGGAGGGGGCGGAGGAGGGAGGGGGCGGGGCGGAGAGAGGGAGGGGGCGGGGGCGGAGAGAGGGAGGGGCGGGGGCGGAGAGAGGGAGGGGCGGGGGCGGAGAGGGAGGGGTGGGGCGGAGAGAGGGAGGGGCGGGGCGGAGAGAGGAGGGGGGGGGGAGAGATGGAGGGGGCGGAGAGGGGAGGCGGAGGAGGGAGGCGGAGAGAAGGAGGGGGCGGAGAGAGGGAGGGGGGGGCGGAGAGAGGGAGGGGGGCGGAGAGAGGGAGGGGGCGGAGAGGGAGGGCGGAGGGAGGGAGGGGCGGAGAAAGGGAGGGGCGGAGAGAGGGAGGGGCGGGGGCGGAGAGAGGGAGGGGCGGGGCGGAGAGAGGAAGGGGCGGAGAGAGGGAGGGGCGGCGGAGAGGGAGGGGCAGAGAGAGGGAGGGGGCGGTGAGAGGGAGGGGGGGCGGAGAGAGGGAGGGGCGGAGAGAGGGAGGGGCGGAGAGAGGGAGGGGCGGAGAGAGGGAGGGGGGGCGGAGAGAGGGAGGGGCGGAGAGAGGGANGGGGAGGAGAGAGGGAGGGGGCGGAGAGAGGGAGGGGGGGCGGAGAGAGGGAGGGGCGGAGAGAGGGANGGGGGCGGAGAGAGGGAGGGGGCGGAGAGAGGGAGGGGGCGGAGAGAGGGAGGGGGGGCGGAGAGAGGAGGGGGAGGGGGCGGGGGGGGCGGAGAGAGGGAGGGGGCGAAGAAAGGAGGGGGGGGCGGAGAGAGGGAGGGGCGAAGAGAGGANGGGGGGGCGGAGAGAGGGAGGGGGCGGAGAGAGGGAGGGGGGGTGGAGAGAGGGAGGGGGCGGAGAGAGGGAGGGCGGAGAGAGAGAGGGGGGGCGGAGAGAGGGAGGGGGCGGAGAGAGGGAGGGTGCGGAGAGAGGGAGGGGCGGAGAGAGGGAGGGGGGCGGAGAGAGGGAGGGGGCGGAGAGAGGAAGAGGGGGGCGGAGAGAGGGAGGGGCGGAGAGAGGGAGGGGGGGCGGAGAGAGGGAGGGGGCGGAGAGAGGGAGGGGCGGAGAGAAGGAGGGGGGCGGAGAGAGGGAGGGGGCGGAGAGAGGGAGGGGGCGGAGAGAGGGAGGGGGGGCGGAGAGAGGAGGGGCGGAGAGAGGGAGGGGGCGGAGAGAGGGAGGGGGCGGAGAGAGGGAGGGGCGGGGCGGAGAGAGGGAGGGGGCGGGGGCGGAGAGAGGGAGGGCGGGGGCGGAGAGAGGGAGGGGGGGGCGGAGAGAGGGAGGGGCGGGGCGGAGAGAGGGAGGGCGGGGCGGAGAGAGGGAGGGGCGGGGGCGGAGAAAGGGAGGGGTGGGGGCGGGGGCGGAGAGAGGGAGGGGTGGGGGCGGAGAGAGGGGTGGGGGCGGAGAGAGGAGGGGGGCGGAGAGAGGGAGGGGGTGGGGGCGGGGCGGAGAGAGGGAGGGGCGGGGGCGGAGAGAGGGAGGGGGCGGAGAAAGGGAGGGGCGGGGGCGGAGAGAGAGAGGGAGGGGCGGGGCGGAGAGAGGGAGGGCGGGGCGGAGAGAGGGAGGGGCGGGGCGGAGAGAGGGAGGGGCGGGGCGGAGAGAGGGAGGGGGCGGGGCGGAGAGAGGGAGGGGCGGGGCGGAGAGAGGGAGGGGGCGGAGAGAGGGAGGGGCGGAGAGAGGGAGGGGGCGGAGAGAGGGAGGGGCGGGCGGAGAGAGGGAGGTGGCGGAGAGAGGGAGGGGCGGAGAGAGGGAGGGGGCGGGGGCGGAGAGAGGAGGGGAGGGGCGGGGGCGGGGGCGGAGAGAGGGAGGGGGCGAAGAAAGGGAGGGGGGGCGGAGAGAGGGAGGGGCGAAGAGAGGGAGGGGGGCGGAGAGAGGGAGGGGCGGAGAGAGGGAGGGGGGGTGGAGAGAGGGAGGGGGCGGAGAGAGGGAGGGGGCGGAGAGAGAGAGGGGGGGCGGAGAGAGGGAGGGGGGGCGGAGAGAGGGAGGGGCGGAGAGAGGGAGGGGCGGAGAGAGGGAGGGGGGGCGGAGAGAGGGAGGGGCGGAGAGAGGAAGAGGGGGCGGAGAGAGGGAGGGGCGGAGAGANGGAGGGGGGGCGGAGAGAGGGAGGGGGCGGAGAGAGGGAGGGGCGGAGAGAAGGAGGGGGGGCGGAGAGAGGGANGGGGCGGAGAGAGGAGGGGGCGGAGAGAGGGAGGGGGGGCGGAGAGAGGGAGGGGCGGAGAGAGGGAGGGGGCGGAGAGAGGGAGGGGCGGAGAGAGGGAGGGGCGGGGCGGAGAGAGGGAGGGGGGGGGGCGGAGAGAGGAGGGGGCGGGGCGGAGAGAGGAGGGGGGCGGAGAGAGGGAGGGGCGGGGCGGAGAGAGGGAGGGGCGGGCGGAGAGANGGAGGGCGGGGCGGAGAAAGGGGGGGTGGGGGCGGGGCGGAGAGAGGAGGGTGGGGGCGGAGAGAGGGGGTGGGGCGGAGAGAGGGAGGGGGGCGGAGAGAGGGAGGGGTGGGGGCGGGGGCGGAGAGAGGAGGGGCGGGGGCGGAGAGAGGGAGGGGCGGAGAAAGGGAGGGGGCGGGGCGGAGAGAGAGAGGGAGGGGCGGGGCGGAGAGAGGGAGGGGCGGGGGCGGAGAGAGGGAGGGGCGGGGCGGAGAGAGGGAGGGGCGGGGCGGAGAGAGGGAGGGGCGGGGCGGAGAGANGGAGGGCGGGCGGAGAGAGGAGGGGCGGAGAGAGGGAGGGGGCGGAGAGAGGGAGGGGCGGGCGGAGAGAGGGAGGGGGGGGCGGGGCGGAGAGAGGGAGGGGGCGGAGAGAGGGAGGGGCGGAGAGAGGGAGGGGCGGGGCGAGAGGGAGGGGGGGGGCGGAGAGAGGGAGGGGCGGGCGGAGAGAGGGAGGGGGCGGGGCGGAGAGAGGGAGGGGCGGGGGCGGAGAGAGGGAGGGGTGGGGGCGGAGAGAGGGAGGGGGGGGCGGAGAGAGGAGGGGCGGGCGGAGAGAGGGAGGGGCGGGGCGGAGAGAGGGAGGGGGGGGGCGGGGCGGAGAGAGGGAGGGGGGGGGCGGAGAGAGGAGGGGCGGGGCGGAGAGAGGGAGGGGTGGGGCGGAGAGGGAGGGGGGGGGCGGAGAGAGGTANGGGGCGGGGCGGAGAGAGGGAGGGGCGGGGCGGAGAGAGGGAGGGGGCGGGGGCGGAGAGAGGGAGGGGTGGGGGCGGAGAGGGAGGGGGGGCGGAGAGAGGGAGGGGCGGGGGCGGAGAGAGGGAGGGGCGGGGCGGAGAGAGGGANGGGGGGGGGCGGAGAGAGGGAGGGGGGGGCGGGAGAGGAGGGGGGCGGAGAGAGGAGGGGGGGGGGCGGAGAGAGGAGGGGGGGGGCGGAGAGAGGGAGGGGCGGAGAGAGGGAGGGGCGGGGGCGGAGAGAGGGAGGGGGGCGGAGAGANGAGGGGGCGGAGAGAGGGAGGGGGCGGGGCGGAGAGAGGGANGGGGCGGAGAGAGGAGGGGGGGGCGAGAGAGGGAGGGGCGGAGAGAGGGAGGGGGCGGGGCGGAGAGAGGGAGGGGGGGGCGGAGAGAGGGAGGGGCGGAGAGAGGGAGGGGGCGGAGAGAGGGAGGGGCNGGGGCGGAGAGAGGGAGGGGGGGGCGGAGAGAGGGAGGGGCGGGGGCGGAGAGAGGGAGGGGGCGGGGGCAGAGGGAGGGGGTGGGGCGGAGAGAGGGAGGGGCGGGGGCGGAGAGAGGGANGGGGCGGAGAGAGGAGGGGGGGCGGAGAGAGGGANGGGGCGGAGAGAGGGAGGGGCGGAGAGAGGGAGGGGGGCGGAGAGAGGGAGGGGGCGGAGAGAGGAGGGGGGCGGAGAGANGGAGGGGGGCGAGAGAGGAGGGGCGGAGAGAGGGAGGGGCGGAGAGAGGGAGGGGCGGAGGAGGGAGGGGGCGGAGAGAGGGAGGGGGGGCGGAGAGAGGANGGGGCGGAGAGAGGGAGGGGGGGGGAGAAGGGAGGGGGCGGAGAGAGGGAGGAGGCGGAGAGAGCGCGGTCCAAGTGTGTTAGACAATGCACTCTCATATCGTTGTTTTTGTATTGTTTGATGTCGTAACTTGCTGGACCCCGTGCACATACTTGTGTAAATAAAGGCTTCATCGTGTCGCCTCCTCCAGTCTAAACACAGATTCTGATTACTCTTTGGTTCTTTCGGTAAAGTCACGTAGTATAAAATATTTATTTATTTATTTTCTACCTACGCGACTTTACCGAAAGAACCAAAGAGTATGGATTCCTGCAGTCACGGAAGCTTCAAATCAAGAAAGATTCAGATTCTCTCACCCCGCCCCTATTATTTGACCACGCCCCCTGTTCTCTGGCCCGCCTCCTGTTCTCTGGCCCCGCCTCCTGCTCTCTGACCCGCCTCCTGTTCTCTGGCCCCGCCTCCTGTTCTCTGGCCCCGCCTCCTGTTCTCTGCCCCGCCTCCTGTTCTCTGGCCCCGCCTCCTGTTCTCTGGCCCGCCTCCTGTTCTCTGGCCCGCCTCCTGTTCTCTGGCCCCGCCTCCTGTTCTCTGGCCCCGCCTCCTGTTCTCTGGCCCCGCCTCCTGTTCTCTGGCCCCGCCTCCTGTTCTCTGGCCCCGCCTCCTGCTCTCTGGCCCCGCCTCCTGTTCTCTGGCCCCGCCTCCTGTTCTCTGGCCCCGCCTCCTGTTCTCTGGCCCGCCTCCTGCTCTCTGGCCCCGCCTCCTGTTCTCTGGCCCCGCCTCCTGTTCTCTGGCCCCGCCTCCTGCTCTCTGGCCCCGCCTCCTGCTCTCTGCCCCGCCTCCTGCTCTCTGGCCCCGCCTCCTGCTCTCTGGCCCCGCCTCCTGTTCTCTGGCCCCGCCTCCTGCTCTCTGGCCCCGCCTCCTGTTCTCTGGCCCCACCTCCTGTTCTCTGGCCCCGCCTCCTGTTCTCTGGCCCCGCCTCCTGTTCTCTGGCCCCACCTCCTGTTCTCTGGTCCCGCCTCCTGTTCTCTGGCCCCACCTCCTGTTCTCTGGCCCCGCCTCCTGTTCTCTGGCCCCGCCTCCTGTTCTCTGGCCCCGCCTCCTGTTCTCTGGCCCCGCCTCCTGTTCTCTGGCCCCGCCTCCTGTTCTCTGGCCCCGCCTCCTGTTCTCTGGCCCCGCCTCCTGTTCTCTGGCCCCACCTCCTGTTCTCTGGTCCCGCCTCCTGTTCTCTGGCCCCACCTCTTGTTCTCTGGCCCCGCCTCCTGTTCTCTGCCCCGCCTCCTGTTCTCTGCCCCGCCTCCTGTTCTCTGCCCCGCCTCCTGTTCTCTGGCCCCGCCTCCTGTTCTCTGGCCCCGCCTCCTGTTCTCTGGCCCCGCCTCCTGTTCTCTGGCCCCGCCTCCTGCTCTCTGGCCCCGCCTCCTGTTCTCTGGCCCCGCCTCCTGCGTTCTCTGGCCCCGCCTCCTGTTCTCTGGCCCCGCCTCCTGCTCTCTGGCCCCGCCTCCACCGCGAGAGAGAGAGCGTTTCCGTCTGCAATGGCCGAATTCCACATGAAGAACAAGCGCACGGCGCTCGAGCGGATAGAGAAGGCGCTGTCGCCTCTCTACTTCACCGACGTGAACCTGCGGGCAGGTAAAGCGCGGCGCGTGTGTGTGTGTGTGTGTCACCTGCACTGCACGTGCACCTAGCCTGGCACACCTCCGATTAGAGCGGTTGGCTCCGTACGGTGCGAAAGAAGTTCAACATACAGTACTGCACATGCTGCACGTGGTGAGGGGTGAAGTGTGGCCAAACACGTCTCGCCTTCCCATCCGCCAGGCCTTCATCCAGCAGTGGAGCGACTAAGGGCTGTGTGCGTTGTTGTACCTGGTTGTACTGTACCGCTACATCGACTACAAGGGTCCTGGTGGCCTTCAGTGAATTGAGGGCTTTGGTGCGGTGTGTAAACAGTAGCACTGGGGAGACAAAGGCGGCCGGGCGTGGTTCTGTGCATTCATCGGCCCTTTGCACAAAGCGAACAGCACCTGCCCCCCACTCACCCACCACCTTTAGGATGTTTGTTAATTGTAACTGCGGTTAAAGTGCAGCGGCGTGGGGTGTAAGTTAGTGAAGATTAACTTGAGAAAACTATCAATTACAGGCCCATTGTCAATCCACTGCTGGATGGAGGCCTTCCCACGGGCGTTATCACTCGCCACTCATGTTAGTCGTGGAATCGAACCCAGGTCGTGGATTGTAATCGACATTAAACACGTGCTTCGTATCCTTTACCTGCCGCATGCTCGCCCCTGGTGTGCATATGAACTAGGTGACCACGGGTGTGGAGATGGAGCGTGGAAATCGGTCAGATTCCCCTTCCTTTACATAGCCCAATGCCTGGCCCCTATCCAGCCCGTAGGCCCCGGTGCAGTTACACCGCCTGCACACCTGAGAGATTACACCACTGGGTTGTATTGGGTGTTGCGATGCTGTGCAGAGTGGTGGCGCAGTGGTTAGCGCACAATGCTTCGAACCCGGCGACCCGATGTTCGATTCCCGCTCACCACATACCAAACTGGGTTACAGATATTTGAACCGGTTCGAGGCCTCCCCTAGGGTCGACTCGGCGTTAAATGAGTACCTGGTGCCAGGCATGGTGCTGGTCACCCACTCCTTCGTGCGCCACGTTGGCCTTCTTCATAGGTGTTCGCTAACAGCAGTTGCCCCAATAGCAGAGGTCGCAAACGGGTTTTGATTCCTTACCCGAACCCTAACCGCACCAGGGTGGCAAATGGGTACCCGTACCCGGCCGTACCCGTACCCTACCCGTACCCTGCCGGGTACGGGTAGGTACGGGTATCGGATACCTGATTGCGACATCTGGGATGAAGCCATGTTGCAGGCGCGGGTGGGTTGATTCTAGGAACTTGAATTGTGGGAAGAGACAAGACGTTGGGAAATGAGTGACAGTTACTCACCAGTGACTCACGGTCTACCTGTACCCAGCCAACACACCAGGGTCACAAACGGGTACCCGTATCCGGCCGGGTACGGGTAGCCGGGTATCGGGTAGGGTACGGGTATTGGGTACCTGGTTGCGACCTCTGCCCAATAGTCTGTTACAGCTATGGGGGGATCTTTGCTTTTGGTGATACAGGCTGTATGAAGATGCCCGGCCGGTATCTGGATTGGCGGTGCATCATGCTGGAGGACGCATTTCCTTCCAGGACGCCCGGTCTGCTACGTATGAGAAGACGAAGGTCGGGGATTCCTATGGACCCACGTACGTTCCCACACGCACGCACAAAGACACACACACACACACAAGCTCTCCTCACCACTGCTACTTACTCGCTGTACACTGTGGTTGAACTGCACATCGAAGGCCATGGAATCCTTAAATGATGATTGAATCGTATTTACACTCGCCGGTCGATTCCCGTTGAATTCTGCTGCGGCGGTTGTATGGTTAGCGCACCAGGCTTACAATATGCCGGCTCAATTCCATCTCCAGGCGTGGCAGTTCCAACAATGGGTGAAAGTTCCTCCCTCCATTGCCATGACCTTACGTACACACTCCCAACAGNTTTTTTTTAACGTGTACCCCTTGTCTGAGCAGCACACAATTAGTTGCAAACACACAGCTGTGCTTCCCCCCTCAGCTGGTCCACACACTGGTTCCAAGTACACGTGGAGGTCCCGGAGGAGTGGACGTGCAAATCTGGCGACGATGACGACGATGACGACGCTGCCGCCGCCGAGTGTGACGAGGTTCACCTGCTGTGGGAGTGCGAGGGCGAGTGCCTCCTGTTCCGAGACGGGCAGCCCGTGGCAGGCCTCACGACGGAGGGCGAGAAGACCAGCTACGTCATTGGGCGGGCGAGACGCAGAACCCCCCCGTCGTCGTCGTCTTCGTTGTCAGCGGCAGGATTCTCCGTCACCGCCGAGGATGCGAGCGGCAGAAGGAAGGACGGAAAACGAGTCGGCGACTGGGAAAACCTCCGTGCCAATCGACCTCACGACGTCCACGAAAAAATCCCTGCCACCGGCGCGGTCCTTCACAGCCTACGTGGAGATGGCGTGCAACGGCCTGTTCGGCGCCGGCAAGGGCTCCATGATCGCACCGCCAGACCCTGAGCGGAAGTTTGCGCTGAAGCGCGCGGCAGTGGCGCTGTTCCGGCGCGACGTGTACGAGCTGCTCACGGATCTGGAGGTGATCTACGAGGTGGCTTGCGGCCTGGCAGGAGAGGCGGACGGACGTGGCGGCGAGCAGCTTGGCTACCGTGCCCTCTACTGCGGCAACGCCGTTGTGAGCGCCTGCGCGGATGCTCCACGGCCGGCCCGGCAGGGCCGCGCCGGCCGGCGACGACAGTGGCGACACGCGGGAGTGGGTGCGGCATGCCCGAGCCATCTCGGGGGCATTTTTCTCCGAGCCGTGGCCCGGGTGCGGCCACGGGACGGAGAGAGGGCGGCCGTCGCTGGGGGTGGGCAGCCGGCTCCCCGGGAACGGTGGTGCATGCCATGGGGCACTGTCACATCGACACGGCATGGCTCTGGCCCTACGAGGAGACGGTGCGCAAGTGCGCGCGCAGCTGGGCCACCGCCCTGCAGCTCATGGATCGTGACCCCGAGTTTACGTTCGTGTGCTCGCAGGTAAGGTACAGAGTGAGGTGGGAGTGAGATGAGGGAATCGAGACTAAATGTTTCACCACGGCAGCATCCCAATCAGAATCGGAATCTTTGTCCTGCAGAAGTGTGTGTAGCAGTGGGTCTGTGTACATTATTGAAACCATGAGGTTATATTCTATTGCAATGAACTTCTGACCTCCGGTGACGATAATTGCACGCAGTCTGTTGTATTTTCAGTGGCTTAGAATTACGTACTTTTTGTTGCTTTGGGGACTCATGTCAGCATTCAGTTCACCTAGTTGATTGGGCTATTTGTGCAAAGTACATTGTCACAGTTTGGACAAGAAGGGAAGGAGGATGGTAAAATAGACAGTTGTGTACAGTCCAGAATTTAACCCAAAAGCCTTAAGAGATAAACCTGACTAATACCTGTGCCTGATGTCATCAGATCACACAAGCTAAGCAGATAAAAAAGAGCGTGCATAGGGCTCGAATGGTTGACCACAATGCACACAACAGGCAATCACAGGGCTGCGGGGCTTAGGGCGGATATGTAAAATAAAAACTTTACTATTTTTACTTCACCAGGTAGACCCACTGAGCTATATTGCTCTCGCCACAAATGACAGCTCAACAAAGTGGCTTATCACGTGGTAATTTATAGCAGCCAAATACTCTAAACGTATGTCCATTCTAAATGTGGATGGAAAAACCGGAGGACTGGAGAAAAATACATGTGACCACAGGGAGAGAGAGACACGCAAACTCCAAATATAAAACAGCCGTTATGGTCGGGATCGAACCCACGACCTCTTGTATACCAGGCAAGTCAGATAACATCTCGTCACCCCGGTGCCCGTGTGATCGTGAAATATCCGACGGTCGGATACGCGACGTTGTACTTAACCGCCATCCTCTGACCCCTTCATCTGCTCGTCCTCTTACCCGCACCCCTCTCCCATCTCCCTGCAGGCCCAGCAGCTGAGCTGGCTGAAGCGGCGCTACCCGCGCTCGCTGTATCCGCGTGTGCGCGCCGCGGTGGCGCGCGGGCCTTCGTGCCCGTGGGCGGCACGTGGGTGGAGTTTGACGGGAACCTCCCGTCGGGCGAGTCCCTCGTGCGCCAGTTCCTGCTGGGCCAGCGCTTCTTCCTGCACGAGTTTGGCGCCCGCTGCGACGAGTTCTGGCTGCCCGACACCTTCGGATACTCCGCACAGCTGCCGCAGGTGACGCGAGCCAACTGGTGCGTCACGTGGTTAAGCAAAGGTTAAAGGCGTGGCCCTGCAATTGCTTGCTCGCGCCATTGCTGGCGGTAGGGCCTCCACTTTTTATTTTATCAAGGCCCACTGCGTAATATAGCTCTTTCTGAAACGCATTGTAAACCACTTCCAACTTCACAAATTCAACGGAGGCAGCAGTAGCTGCAGTGATTCACTCTGTCTCACCTGTCATTACGTGCCTTTAAAGCTTGGATATAGATCTGTGATTCACAGAGCCATATGCAAGAAGTAGTGACGGAGTGTGTTGCTACCACACAATGACATTACTAAACTAAACTCTGTTTATTTCACCAGGTGAGGCCCACTGAGCTGTGTCGCTCTTTTTGAGAAGCAACCTGGCCACAAATGGTAGCTCAACGAAGTGGCTTATCGTGTGGAAATATATAGCAGCAAAATACTCTAATAGCATGTTTATAAATGTGGAGGGAAAAAAGTGGGAGGATCCGGAGAAAAATCCAGGTGACTATGGGGAGAACACGCAAACTCCAAATATACAGACGCCAGGGTCGGATGGAATCCACAAACCTGCTGTATACCAGGCGAGGTAGTACACATCTCGTCGCGAAGGTATTTGCCTATTCCTCGTTGATCAGACATGTAGGAAGAGGTGCGCGCACTCACACTTTACTTCCATCGCACGTGCCCTGTTCATGGACGAACTGCGGTGTTCCCACCTATACTGCCGGTGGACAGGCAGTGGTGGGGAATTGAGAAACTTTCCCCATTGTTTGAACTGCGGCACCGGGAGATTGAACCGGCGACCTCTGCATTGCAAGTGCAGGGTGCTAACTCTTAGACGTTTCACTTGAGCGTCCTCAAATTTACCAACACATCACGTAATCAGAAGCAACCTCGCCCCCCTACTGACAAATGAATGCCCACTTGCAGCCACTGCTGCCATCACCTTGTGCCATACAGGGACAGCTTTTGTCAGGGGGGTCCCCTCAGCAAAAAAAAAACCTTCTGTTGGGCATTGTAATGAATAGGATGAGAGGTGATGTAAGGCTCTGTGAGATGCGGAGCCATTTCAGCGCCCAACAAATGCAAATCGTCGATGACGTTGCGAAAGGAACGAAGTTTGAAAGGACTTGAGAAACACGA
This sequence comes from Lethenteron camtschaticum, assembly GCA_018977245.1. Lineage (NCBI taxonomy): Eukaryota > Metazoa > Chordata > Hyperoartia > Petromyzontiformes > Petromyzontidae > Lethenteron > Lethenteron camtschaticum. Next base: position 8,567,403 of record MU249596.1, read on the forward strand.
TTGAAGAGAGCACTCCAGCTTGGCAGGAGCACACGTGACCTGCCAATAACGTTGGATGCACTGGAGGGCACAATAAACCAACACACCTGGTTTGTGTTGTCAAGTTTTGGGCCACCATTGTATTAATTTGGCCCATTATCATTGGGGTAAGTCCCGAATTGAAACACAACTTTACACAAGTTTTGTTCACATCGGATCATCTTCACAAGAGTTGTCGTGCATCCCCGTTACCAACATACGGACAGCTACTGCATATGTGCGTGTGTCGAACTTCTTTCACACCGTACGTAGCCAACCGTTCTAATCGGAGGTGCGGGGGGGGCGGGAAGGACAATATTGAACTTTAGTTGGAAAGCAGTTGGCAAGCCGACCAACGTCCCTGCCCACCTCTCGTTGACCCCCAACCCCAACAGATCATGACGTCGTGCGGCGCGCGGCGGTTCGTGACCCAGAAGCTGAGCTGGAACCTGGTGAACGCGTTCCCCCACTCGACGTTCCACTGGGAGGGGCTGGACGGGACGCGCGTGCTCACGCACTTCCCCCCCGCCGAGTCCTACGAGTGCAAGGTGAGGCAGAGGTCGCAACCGGGTACTCAATACCCGTACCCTACCCGATACCCGGCTACCCGTACCCGGCCGGGTACGGGTACGGGTAGGCCATGAGTCACTGGTGAGTAACCGTTTGTCACTCATTTCGGGTAGGGTACGGGTAGGGAACGGCTACCCGTACCCAGCCGGGTACGGGTAGGCTGTGAGTCACTGGTGAGTAACCGTTTGTCACTCATTTCGGGTAGGGTACGGGTACGGATAGGAACGGCTACCCGTACCCAGCCGGGTACGGGTACCCATTTGCGACCCTGGTGCGGCCGGGTACGGGTACGTGTAAGGAATCAAACCAGTTTGCGACCTCTGAGGTGAGGCCACCCACAGAGAGAAGTGCAGCAGCGCAGCCACCAGACCAGCATCGCGTCACTCTTCCGGTGTTTTCGATGAATTGTCATGAGTGGCATTTTTGTGCTGCAATTCGCAAAATCAAATCCTTCATTCAAATATTTGCCACTTGGTTTTTATTGTTGCTATTCTTTTTTACCTCTATCTTGTTGGTACAGTTTTGTACTCCATGAGCCGAAATCTGATATCAGCATCTCATTTGCATTGTCAATTTCATTTGGATTATTTACAGCATGTATAGTCTTGTTTGTGTTTCAATCTCTGTGTGTCATTAGTCTGTTGCATGTTTTGGCTTGTTTGTATCATCCAGCCCATTTGTATTGTCTGTTTTTTTATATTAGTCCGAAGGTGTTAAAGCATATCATTTACGTAATTAATTAATACAATATTCTGGCGTGTATGATTACATGTGGTATCATGAGCGTAAGGCATCAATTTTTTATTAATTAATCGAGAAACCCGTTGCACACCCTGATATTTAAGGATATGTTTTTCATGAAATGAACGTTACTCTGAAGCATGGCGGGTGGAAAGAAAGTGCTTTCCCCTCGTTTGGAAAAGAGGTCACTTGAAGAGGTGTCGGAAGCGATTCTCCGAAATCTGCTTCCACAGGGCCGAATGGTTTCTTCATCTCATAACGTGATGGCTGACGGCACAATAAGAATTCCCATTGTAACCGCTGCTCTCGTACTGCGTCGGCCCAGGTGAGCGTCGAAGAAATTCTCAAAAGTGCCTCAAACAACCGGGACAAGGGTCGCACGCAGCACGCCCTCCTCCTCTACGGCTTTGGCGACGGCGGCGGAGGCCCCACGCTGGCCATGCTGGACCGGCTGCGCCGCGTACGCAGCGTTGCCGGCTTGCCCCACGTGACCTCCTCCACCCCGCGCGATTCTTCAACGCGGTGGAGGCGGAGGTGAACGAGGGCGAGTGGCGGCGGCGGCAGCGGCGGTGTAGGTCGTCTGTGCACTTGGAGTGGAGAGCTCTTTCTGGAGATGCACAACGGTACGTACACGACGCAGGCACGCGTCAAGCGCGGAAACCGCCGGTGCGAGGCGCTGCTCAGGGACGCGGAGGCGCTGTGCTGCCTGGCGCTGCTGGCTCAGAGCCCCGTGTACGCGGCTGAGCGCGCGGGAAGCAGCGGTGCAGGAGACGGCTGCGGCGAAACTCGAGATGAAAGTAAAAGCGGAACCGCCTCCGAGGGCGGCAACGCTTTGCCAGGAACCAACGCTCCCAGTGGTGGTACGGAGGGCAAGGCGAATGACGACGACGATGGTGATGATGATGAGGGCGACGACGCGATGGTGTTGGGATATCCCCGTCAGCAGCTGACGCGCCTGTGGGAGGGCGTCCTGCTGAACCAGTTCCACGACGTGCTGCCTGGCAGCTGCACGCGCCAGGTAGCGCGTGACGCAGAGGAAATCTACGACGGCGTGGAGATCGACGCCGAGCAGATCGCCCACGACGCCATGGCGGCCGTCGTGCAGCGCGAGCCGGGCGCCGGAGACTTCCCGCGCGACGCCATCGCGTTCTTCAACACGCTCGGCTGGGAAAGAACGGAGGTGGCAGCGTTGCCGGGCCGCGGCGTGAACGGCTACCTCGGACGAGACCGATTCGTCCCAAATTCTAAAATTGTTTACGGTCGGTATGTGAAGGGCGACGCCCCCGTCACGGGACGTGAGAGCGACGAGAAAGGCAGCGACAAAGCCGATGGCATAGACTGCCAAGAAGACGCTTCCGCTGGTCTGGTTCTCGTCACCGTTCCGGCCTTCGGCTATTCCATCTACAGCGAAGCCTCACTGCTGGCCAGCGCGGCCAAGTGTCTCGCTGTAATACTGCACCACGAGTCTGACAGCCGCGCGGTCCTGGAGAATGATTTGCTCCGTGTGTCGGTGGATGGCGCGGGGCGGTTGACTTCGCTCATCCACAAGCCGTCGGGCAGGGAGGCAGTGACCCCGGGCCAAAAGGCGAACCAGCTGGTGATGTTCGACGACGTGCCGCTGTACTGGGATGCGTGGGACGTCATGGACTACCATCTGGAGACGCGGAAGCCTCAGGAGCGAACCTCCGAGCCGCTCCGGGTTCTCACCGACGCTGCGGGAATCCACGTGGCCGTGCGCGCGTGCCTGCACCTGGGAGAGCGTAGCCGGGCAACCGTGGACATCTCGCTGGACGCAGGAAGCCCGTTCGTTCGGTTCGACGTCACCGCCACTTGGCACGAAAACCGCCGTTTCCTGAAAACGGAATTTCCCGTGGCGGTGCGCAGCGGCGGCGGCGAGGCCACGTACGAGATCCAGTTTGGGCACGTTCGCAGGCCCACGCACCGCAACACGTCGTGGGACTGGCCGCGCTACGAGGTGTGGGCCCACCGCTGGGCTCACCTCGGCGAGCACGGCTTCGGCCTCGCTCTGCTCAACGACTGCAAGTACGGCCACTCGGCACGCGGCAACGTCCTGTCGCTCTCGCTACTGAGGTCGCCAAAGGCGCCGGACCCAGAGGCTGACATGGGGAGCACAAGTTCGCGTACGCGGCCATGCCGCACGAAGGCAGCTTCCAGGACGCCGGCGTTATCCGCTGCGCGAGCGCCTTTAACCATCCGTTGAAAGTGCAGCGCGCATGCTCCAGCAGCGCGGCGGGTGGCGCCCAGAATTCCTCCATGGCTTCCTCCGTTGCTCCGGAAAGCTCGAGTAAGCAAGATGCGGCATTGACCGTTGACGCTGCGCCTGCCGAGGTATTCAACGAGGAAGCGTCCTGGAGTATTCCTGCTGCGCCTAGCGGCGGCCCGCTTGTCAAACGGATTTCCCAGCGCGGCTTCTTCACCGTGGAGCCGTCTTCCGTGGTCGTGGAGACGCTGAAGCTCGCCGAAGGTTGGCCTGGCCACGCAGGCGGCCACTGGGCCGGTAGGGTGGTGCTGGTGGTACGTCTCTACGAGTCCCACGGGGGGCGGCTGTGGCGAGGTTGCGGTGCCGTTGCTCGCCGGACCTGCCGCTCATTTCAGCTGTGCCGTGCAACATGCTCGAAGACGCCGACGACAGCGAGCCACCACTTGTCGTCAAGGATGAAGGTTATGATGATGATGATGAAGAGCATGTGCCTGAGCAAGTGAAAGAAGGTGATGATGGTCCCAATCAAAAACAGGCAAAGAGACCTCAGTCCGGTCCGGCCTGGCGATGTGTCCTCGTACCTTTTAAAGCGTTCCAAATTCGCACGCTCTCTCTGCATTTTGGCCAGCCCACACTTGTGCTGTAGACGAAAGTCTTTTCAAATTTCATTAACAAGATAATGACGTTACCACCCTTGAGGTGCTGAGAATATCTTCGTGTTAAATAACTCCACCTCCTCCAGGCACTTGTTGTTTTGCACCACAGACAGACTTGGATGTCTTTCTGCTTCATCTTGCACCGATGTTTGCATCGCATGCATCGGTTTTAACGGTTCAAGTAGAAAACAAAAGTTCCATAGAGAGAACACTGATAGATGCACGAGGTGGCATCTTTAGTGCTGCTGAGAAGAGAATGTGACCAGAGACCAAATAATTGAAGCAGAATGACACCGAAGTCAAATGAATAAACGTAGTGATTTGTCAAATCCATTGTTAGAGGAAGCCCCATGTCGGTCACGAGGGTTGGTGCAAACTTCACCGCGCTGGCGGAACAGAATTGGTTTACACATCACCCTGGTTCATAATGCAGTGCGCAAACCACTGTCCCGCCACTCCCACCCCTTGATGATGCTTAATTGATTACACGTTTGTTCATAATCGATTGTGAGAATCGCGACTTGAAAGAGGAAATTGTGGTGCGAGACATCGATTCAGCGGCAATATTTCTGTCGGTCCAAATGTTTTGTTTGATTAAAGTCGCTGATTCTTTTGCCGAAATGATGCCGATTCCTTTGAAATTCGCCAAAAATGTGGATATTGGCAATCGTTATAAAACGTATATTTTTTGCAAGAAGGACCTGGATTTCTAGGTGATTTCTTAGTCTTATAAAAGCCTCGGTTGCTAAACTAATTGTCCGTTTATGTAATAAAGGTTATTGCTTGAAAATAGTAGTGCCGTTACACTCTGTGGTGATTGCTGGAATTGTCCTGTGTTGCCGATTTGGTTATGGCAAACAGACTTCCAACGAGGCAGGGGGTTTGTCACATGACGCACCACATGGTCCTGGTAATCACCATACAGGCAGACTGTGAAATTCACGACGATCTACATCTACGACGCAGAACTTGATTCACGACACATTCTCTGACACAACTCCGAACACATTTTAAACCGGTCCGGTTTCCAATGTTACTTGGTTAGCTTTTGTTATTCTTAAGTGTTTTTGTGGATTTTTTTTTACTTCTTAAACCCTGTTAAATGTGGCTTACAAAAAGGAAGAACACATCGGTAAGCAATGTTTCTACCTTATTCTTGGTTCTTTCGGTAAAGTCACGTGACTTTACCGATAAATAAATTATTTTATTGTTTCCCTTCTACGTGACTTTACCGAAAGAACCAATAATATGAATCCCTGCAGTCACGAAAGCTTGAAAACAAAATGTTTCTACCGTTTCTACTATGGCGACAATCGGGTCCGATTTATGACCGGGTTTCCAGGAACACATTGTGACATCGTAAAAGCTAAAAGCGGGCAACCGCCTCGACTGTGATTAAACAATTTGGTAGTACTACGTTGGCAGCGATGCACACGAGCATAAATAACAAACAACAAATCTAGATTTGAAGCTTTCATGACTGCAAGGATTCATACTCTTTGGTTTTTTGGGTAAAGTCACATAGGTAGAAAAATTTGTTTTAATTTATTTTATTTATTTTTTACCTACATGACTTTACCGAAAAAACCAAGAGTAACAAACAACAAACGGAACACATTAGTCAATACCACTGCCTTCTGTGAAGAAGGGCCACTTCCCGCCGAAACATCGCCATGTTGCGATGCACAACTGCTGCGAGGCACCGTGTAATCTCAGGATTGCTGCAGTGGGGCTGCGGGCGTAGTGCACATTGGTTAAGCATGACGGGTGAAGTTTCTTCTGCATGGGAGATGTGGATTAAAAACAAGTAGAAAGTAAACCACGGCACTTTATAGTTGTTGAATATGGCACCAAATAAATAATACACAGATGTAAAGCATCGTGCTGCAAAAAAGAACAACACAAAGTGATTAGAGTGAAGCATTACACGTTCACCACTTAAGGAATTCGGCTGAGTGCAATTGAGAATAGGGGCTCCGTTAATTCTTGCTCGTGGTCGGTTTTTTTAAGGAATCCCTTTCGAGTTCAAGAATTTGTCCATGGAGTGATCAACTTCTGAGATAACAATATAAATAACCTTGAACACAAACTTTGACCGTATTTATTCCCTGCAGCGGGAGCGACCTGGTCACATTACGAAACTTGCAATGGTGGAGAGAGAGTAACTTTACCCACTGTGACAGGTAGCCCGTATGCGTATGACACTGCTGTGTATACAAAATGCACAAGACATCCTGATCTAAAACCTTGGTCTCTTTATGTTTTTGTACAGCCTCAACATTACAATTACACCACACGGTTACTATGTATTAAGCTACAACACCTGTTTCCAGCATCAGAGGTACACAGGAATAACTGATATTTTAAACAATTCCAATAGTGTTGAACTTCATGACAATATACAGTCCTTTGTCTCATCCACTGCTGGATGAAGGCTTCCCTATCCCGTGTTGGTCATGGAGGTTATTTGATCATACTTCACCATAAACGTCAGCTTCAGACATGGTAATTGATCTCAGATTGCCAAGTTCGTAGTGAAAGTCAACGACCACTGCACCACTGCGCTTCTCAACACAGACGGTCCTTCCATCATGATAATGGTCCAGACTGCATCGCAAGCGTCAGGAATCACCTCTTGTATCATTGTGACCATTGCACCACCCATCCTCCACTGGGATTCCTCTAACACAGCATTGTGATGTAAAACTCTGCAAGCCGAGGTTCATTCCCGGCCACAGGTAACGTCGGTGGCAAGTGAGATCTGAACCGGTCGGTGCTGGACATCGCGCGGCTACGTTCTGGGCAACAGAGGCGGTGGCAGCCAAGTAAATTAATGTACCGTAGGTGCTTCGTGGTGAAGTGCTGTTGACCGAACCCCATGACCGACGCAAAAACAGTGTTTCAGGAGTCCTTCATCCAATAGATTAACAAACGGCCGTGACGTTTGTTTGTATGGCATGTAAAAATGTTCATAATTAAAAAGCTAAACTTGATTGGATAAAGATGGACCCACGCCCCAACTCTGACCGTTGGCCTGGAGACAGGGTCAGAGGCGATGTGCGCGCAAGCGTTGGCGCACTTTCTCTGCCATGACGGCCTCCTCCACGGAGCGGTCATAAAACTCGAGCACAGCGCCGTGCGGGCAGATGAGATAGGTGATGATGGAGTGGTCCACCTGCGCGCACACGCATGGCAATGAACGAACGTCAGCCGCATTCGCTATATGCCGCCTGCCACCAAGTCACCCGGAATAACACCGATACTATAATAGCGCCTGCATTTACATTGCACCCGTAACCTAACGAAACGTCTCGGTGCATTGCTCTTTACCTAGGGGACCCCTTCCCCCCCCCCTCCTCCAGAGAAAGGTGATCACAACACCGGCCCGCTCAATAGGCATCAGTCCACCAGTAGAGGGAGAATATTATGCATGCGATCTTGTTAGATTTTGGAAGCCAAGCAGGTTTCGGGCCTGGTTAGTGCTTGGATGGGTGACTGTCATTCATGACTGGTTGTCTCACCAATCTTTATTCCAAATGTACTGTCAGCATCATGTGGAGAATGGCCAGAGATATGGATATCATATAACTACTTCTGACATCACATCAGGTGGCTTTTGTTATCCTGATATAAGGGGGTGCTGTTACAGAGAAATTTTGTAACAGTATTTTATTTCTCATAACTGGAATGCAACCAAATTAAATGCAAATCCAAATTGATTGTTTTTTTTATGCAGTCGCAGGTAATCTGGCTGAACCCATTAACTCACTACACTTCAGAACCCACTTGAATTTAAACTAAACTTGAATTTTTCCAGGTGCGGCCCACTGAGCTCTCTAGGTCTTTTTCACAAGTGACCAGGCCACAAATGATCGCTCCACTAAGTGCCGTATCATGTGGCCGTTCATAGCTACCAAATAATCATGCTTGGGATGACTGTAAAACCCGGATTCAAACCAAGAATCCCTGCATTGCCAGCTGCGTCTCGACCCCGAACCGCTCGGCCACTTCTGTCTGCGCACGTGTGTAGTAGATGGCCCCGCGTGTAACGTACCACGTACTCCTGGTCGGTGGGTCACGTGGGCCAGGCTGGGCGTACACGCGGTAGGCTTTTGAGATCGCTGAGATCTGCTCCGGCGAGCCGGTCAGGCCGACCAGCCGTGGGTGGAAATCTGCGTGGCACGCGACAAAAGCTGCCGTAGTTTACGGGGTTGTTTCGCCAAGTACACAGGTAACGACAACAATAATGATGATAATTCTGTAACCTACGTCGGTGATATTTTGGCAAAAAATGTGGATCATGAATAAACACGACCCTGGTAGGTAAAGGTACAGCCCTGCAATTACTTGCTAACGCCACTGCTGGCAGATAGCCTCCACTCAAGGGAGCTCTCGAAGCCCTCGAAGGGTAACAGGCCTTCTCTTCCATACGGGTAAAATGTCTTTGAACAGGTGGGAGTACTCATAATTGAACACGCCATATGCGACCTGTCGACCATCTGTGCTGTACCCATTTATACTGCTGGGTGGACAGGTAGGGGAGGATTTAATCAACTGTCTCCATTGTTTCAACGACCATTGCCAGGAGTTTGAACCAGAAACCCCAGTGTGATAACCAGAACATCACGGCAGCATCCCTTTCATAACAACATTTCAAAATAAATTCTTCAACACACTGCAAATAACACTGGTCAACACACTTTTTCTGGCATAAGGTATTCCAACGGTTTTTGAGATATCAAATATTGCATTTTCAAAATATTAAATAAATGTGGATATCTACATAAAATGATATTATAAACACACTATCCTAAAAATACAGCACCATGTTTTAACACTAAAGCAGTCACTGACTCGCAACAACTTGCAATCATAAGTGACAGTTAATTTTCGGGTAAAATCAATGAAAATGGGGTATGCCGATAGCATAAAAATGAGATGTGATAGAGCAAATCTGAGATCAGATTTGGAATCAGCATCCTGAAATTAGTCTAAAACAGCTGCAAAAGTTCAGGCCAGAATTTTTTTGTATTTTTTTGTTGACCAGTGTAATAAATGAAGCAGGTTGGTGAAGGTGGGAAACCCGTCGTGCCTTTTATGTATTGCGCCACAGCCGCGACGTCGTCCCTCTGCGGATCGATCGTCACGAACACAGGCTGCACATTGGGCAGGTTCGTGTCCTTGTCTGCACACGCACGCAGCACACGTACGCAGCACACGCACGCAACACAGCAATCACACGCAGCATACACGCGTCACAGGACCTAAACACGTGCTTGTCACTTGTCACACCGGATGTGAAATGTGGCGTCAGGTTCAATCACTGCGTCTGTTACATGGCGAGGGTGGCGAGATGTTAACTCTCTTGCCTGGTATACGGGAGGTCGTGGGTTCGATCCCAACCCTGACACCTGTATATTTAGAATTTGCATGTTCTCCCCATGGTCGCATGCATTTTTCTCCGGGTTTTCCCCTCCACATTTAGAAACATCCATTGAAGAATATTTAGCTGCTATAAATTTCCATATAAGCCACTTCATTGAGTTATCACAAATGGCCGGGTTGCTTCTAAAAAAAGAGCTACACAGCTCAGTGGGCCTTACCCGGTAAAATAAAATAATTTAGGAATGTCATTGTGTGGTAGCAACACACTCCTTCACGACTCCTTGCATATGGCTCTGTGAATCACATCTTAGACATCTATATCCAAGTTTGAAAACCACAAGACCGAGTGAATAGTTACAGCTGCTGCTGCCTCCGTTGAATTTGCAAAGTTGGCAGTGGTTTACAACGTGTTCTACCATTCGCAATGAAACCTGTGCGTCACAATGCACTCTATGGGTTTCAATTTGCCCTATGGTTTTCAATGTGATCTATGGTTCACGATGTGTCCCACAGTTTGGTCACCGTCTTCGTAGTCACACTCCAGGCTTCCCTTGATTTCCCACTTGATAAGAAAGTCACTGGATCTGGTGTGAATCGTGCGGATTCCTGCACTATGAAAATTCGAAGTCTTTTCATTATTGACCACCACCCTGAGTGATTTTATGAAATCATGATATGGAATTGTTGTTGGATTCGTGAATGGATTCTCGTGACCTATTTCCAAGTGGCTTTGGAAACCCTTCTACGGTCCGTGTGAAGCTCACGTACCGAGGGTGTTTACGACGCCCGATACTTTCTCCATTTCCTCTGGACACACATCGGGGCAGTGCGTGAAGCCAAAGTAGAGCAAGCTCCACTGGCCGACCAGGAGGTCGTGACCCTTAACCTTGTGTCCACTCTGATCGGTCAGTTCAAATTTCACACCTCCCAGCCCAACGATGTGATCATTCAAACCTAGACAGACAACAAACACAGCGGAAAAGCACACACACAAGCACGTGCTTGTGATCACACACGTGTGTCCTAACGAGGACACACAAAAGTCATCCATGAGGAGTAACAGTTTGAGAATGTTGGTAAAGATAGGTGAATTTCAGAGCTAACCGACATGGTATTGGGAGGCCTTTATCCACCAGTGGTTGGCAATGCTGTTCAGATTCTTAAGTGGACTTTAGTATACTTACGTACCTTGTTTTTCATACCGCAAATACGCCCACCACCCGAAGAAGGTCGATCCAATCCCTGCTGTCACCAAGATTCGAGTTCGCAAACTGAACTGCTCACGCGTGCACACGGAAACACACGTAAGAGAGCCCTTCTGTCAATCGGCCGCTGGATTAAGGCCCTCCCCAAGCAGTGTGGGTTGTGAGGGCTGTTGGCCACGCTGCAGCTCTGGCAAGCTCACCTGTATCTCTTTGGAAGCCTTGGAAAATCCACGCGTGTGTAATCGCGTGGTCACCTGTCCCTACAGCAATTACCGAGCCACATACACACACCACACCGGTGAGCTTTATCTTCGTGGTCAAATATGGGGTTATTATTGGGGTTTTTTCATAAACGAGGCCCAAAAACTACACCTGGGTGTTTTTCTGAGTTGCTTTGCTCANTTTTTACAAATCCAACTTCACCTTTTGGGGCCAATTATTTCACGGTGGGGCAAAGGTCAAGTTAAAAATGTCAACATATGGGCACAATCATTTCAGTTCTACTTTTTTGTCAAAACTAAACACAAATATTGAAATCTGTCTTTAGGTGACCCAACTCTAACTTTAAAGGTAATACAGAGGGTGGCATCGACAACTATCTTTTTACAATGTAAAGTCGCATATTCCACTCCCGAAGCTCTGATTAGCACGGTTGGCTCCGTACGGTGATAAATAAGTTTAACATACATACACGGTGTTTGCTCCAAGTGCTGGGAGATTCTGCAATCCCTCTCCTAAAATTCAGTTCCTGACGAAGCTCCCATCACGTGGAGCAAAACATCGGACAACGTGCCAACAACACGACTGAAAACACACTGGAGAGCTACATAGCACGACCGTGAAACCCCACGCAGTCGAATTCATCTAGATGGCCCTAGCACAGCTCCTTCAGTCTTTCACACATTTGCCTATCATATATGCGACTCCATCTCCATATACCATCACAAATGTTGCGGGTCGTCCTGTAATCCAACGTGACAATCATCAGTATCAATTATCATACGAACTTACAGATCAACTGGAATCTACAATGAGCCCCATCTCACTCACAAAGTCCAGTAAGATTCACGTACCCTTAAGGGGAACAGGAGAGCTGGTGTCAGTCTTTGGGCAGCGCACCACAAACGCATCTCGCCAGTCTACTCCAACACACGGGCAGCTGTACACACAGACAACAGTAAATCCACTGCTGTATGAAGACCTCTCCATGTCGTGTCCATCATGGGGGTGTTACGACCGTGCTTCAGGACGCTCATCAGTGCGGGTTAGTGAAGTGGTTGGGTGGTCCAGAATGGGGAGCGGTGGCGCAGTGGTTAGCGCTACGTACCTGGCGACGGGAGTTTGATTCCCGCTCGCAGCCAATACCAGTGACGATTATCTGAAACGGTCCTGGGCCTGCCCTAGGTAGACTCAGCCTCAAATAAGTCCCTGGTGCAGTGTGTCTATCACTACTAGGAAGTCAAAAGCAGCCAGGCGTAGTGCTGGGCACCCAACCCCTCGTATACCGCACGGGTCTTCATCGGTGCTCGCGAACAGCACTTGCCCCAAACAGCCTGTTAAGGCTACACGGGGGATCTTTGCCTTTCTTTGGGTGGTCCAAGAACGATTCAGACATCACTCCCCAAGGATGGTTGGTAACCGTGGCTGAGCATCGAACTCAGGTCGCCGAGTTCATCTCGTGAGTGGCCACGTGGTGGCGTGAGAGCGTAGCCCGTCCCAGCGTGAGACTCTGCTCTGATGACATGACGGGTGGTCGGAGGTGCGTGTGTTAAGAGCTGCGAGCCTGTGATTTGTTGTAGAGTTTCAGCGTGGTGGTATCATTCGCTACACATTCTCACGATTCTGTGAGCACGCGTGCTTTAGGTCTGCAGGTGTGAATAACTTAACTGCGTGTGTGTGCGTGCTACAACTCGCAATGCCCTCGATCTTACCCAGGAAAGCCTCACTAAATGTTAAGGAAGGTCCCGCATTGGCATGGCACTCCTGAAAAGCGCGTGCAACAGATACACGTGCAAGCACAATTAATAGGCACTCACGAAGATACGCATGGAGCCAGAGAGAGAGGACACGGCACACACAAACTAAGACATCGGCACAACAACCGCCGTTCGCCACTAAGTGGCGGTGATGACACCACGGCGTCATGTGCTGGCCAAGGTGAATCTTGAGCTCACGTTGAGTGTCGACTGGCAGCAGCAGGTCACGGGACAGACCCAGTGGCTATGTGAGAGAGACATGCGGGGACACGATACACAATGACACACAGACAGCGATACAGACACAGTCCCACAGACAAGACAAAGATCCCCGTATAGCCTTAACAGACTGTTGGGGCAAGTGCTTTTAGCGAGCACCTATGAAGGCCGGCACACAGCTGATGTTTACACTCCGCTCCACCAGGTGTTCTTGATTCAGGCTGGGTCTACCTTGAAGACCCAAGACCGGTTCAGTTAATCGTCACCAATGTTGGCCGTGTCGAACTCGTTGCGCAGTGCGCTAACCACTGCCCACACACACCACGTGTAAGGGACACACAGACACCAACTCATAGTCACTCGCAGACACAGCAGAGACGTGCACAGCCTCACTGTCACCCTCACTCACCTCACTCTCTCACCCTCACCCATCCCAGCCCTCACACTCACACCCTCACTCTCACCCTCACCCATCCCAGCCCTCACCCTCACTCACCCCTCACTCTCTCACCCTCACCCACTCTCTCACACTCACCCCTCACCCTGACTCTCTAACCCCTCACCCATCCCAGCCCTCACCCTCACTCACCCCTCACACTCACCCCACTCACCATCCCAGTCCTCACCCTCACTCACCCCTCACCCCACTCACCCATCCCAGTCCTCACCCTCACTCACCCCCTCACCCTCACTCACCCCTCACCCTCACCCCACTCACCCATCCCAGCCCTCACCCTCACTCACCCCACTCACCCCTCACACTCACCCCACTCACCCATCCCAGCCCTCACCCTCACTCACCCCTCACCCTCACCCTTCACCCATCCCAGTCCTCACCCTCACTCACCCCCTCACCCTCACTCACCCCTCACCCTCACTCACCCCTCACCCTCACTCACCCCTCACCCTCACTCACCCCTCACCCTCACTCACCCCACTCACCCATCCCAGTCCTCACCCCCACTCACCCATCCCAGTCCTCACCCTCACTCACCCCCTCACACTCACCCCACTCACCCATCCCAGTCCTCACCCTCACCCCTCACCCTCACTCACCCCCACTCACCCATCCCAGTCCTCACCCCCTCACCCTCACTCACCCCTCACCCTCACTCACCCTCTCACACTCACCCCACTCACCATCCAGTCCTCACCCTCACTCACCCCCTCACCCTCACTCACCCCTCACCCCACTCACCCATCCCAGCCCTCACCCTCACTCACCCCTCACCCCACTCACCCTCTCTCACACTCACCCCACTCACCCATCCCAGTCCTCACCCTCACTCACCCCCTCACCCTCACTCACCCCCTCACACTCACCCCACTCACCCATCCCAGTCCTCACCCTCACTCACCCCTCACCCTCACTCACCCTCACCCATCCCAGCCCTCACCCTCACTCACCCCCTCACCCCACTCACCCTCTCTCACACTCACCCCCTCACACTCACCCCACTCACCTCCACGCCCCTTGTGTCCGTAGCCGGCGAATCACGTGGAGTCACTGCCGCTTCCGGATCGGGTCCCGCTCGCGCAAGGTCCGGCCTCTTCTCACCGCTCCGCTGTTTTAGTTCCGGTTTCATGCCCCCCCCCCCCCCCACTGCTGACGAGGGCTTCCCACGCCGTGCGCGTCCAGGGGGTTTAATGGAACATACTTCATTCACCACGCTGGACAATGCGGGTTAGTGAAGGCACGTCAAGCATAGACGTGGGAGCATAGAAGTAAAATAACATAGAAGTACTGTACAATGGATGTTGCTGCATTGCCCTATGCTGCCCTACCCACGTGGTACTTGATCTGGGGTCACGTCGGTTTTGGGATCCTGGGGTCACCTGGGGTCACTTGGGGGTCGGAGGTTCTTGGGGTCCTGGCTCCAGGTTTCAACTTGGCTTACGAGATCACGAACGCGTAGGCGTTCAGAAATTAAACGAAACACGAGGGAACTGAATCTTGACTTAAAGCTTTCGCGACTGCAGGAATTCATATTCTTGGGAGTTTCGGTAAAGTCACAGATACCCGCTGGCTAACTCACGGAAAACAAGTCGTAATTAGGACATTTGTGGCTCGGCGAATCACTTTCCCATTTCAATTTCACCAAATACCACGAATTCGTTTTTATTTTTAAACTTTGGATTTTCATGACGATTTCAGATTTATTTTACACGGATCGTTTACATTATGTCATGNTTTTTTTTACAATGAAAGAATATAAATGATCTGCAATTGCTGGGCAAAAACCTCCCCTATCTCTTCAAATCAGATCAATCCTCCTGTAAACCACGTGGCTTGCGTGGCCCCTCCCACTCTGAATCCCCTCCCCTTTCCCCGCCCCTGTGAAAACACACGCCGCTCTGTAGCTCACTTCAGTGTGCTCTAATGTTCCCGTTCCTTTTCCATCCATCTCTTAGTTCCCCGTTCTCATATCTCACCCCTACTCGTTAATTTTCCCCATCTTTTACTCCCCTTCACGTCGTCTGCCACGGGTAAAAATAAACTATGTTCTTCCAGTCCTTTCGTTACCCCTTAGCTGCTTGTATTCAGTAGTGGCCAGGTCACTTTTGAAAAAATTAACCCGTAAAAACAAAGTTTTTCACTATAAATCCTTTATATGCGTGGCGGCGAGAGTCCTCTCGTCCTCTGGCTTGAGATGGCTGCAATCTATGGGTCAGATGATTGCCTGCCACCATTAAGCAATTGGTAATTAAATATGAATTTATTTTTTCCTAAAAAGTGTACAATTTTGGATTTTTTTCCTCACGAAAATAGATTGTCACGCACAACGAGTCTGTGTGCAAAATGTCAGCTCGATTGGATCACGAGAAGTGGGTTAAAACGACCGAAAGATTTGCACGGTCGTAAGCGCGCAAGCGCGCAAGCAAGCAAACTTAATATAAAGGATTTAAAAATAAGCTAATAGCTCAGTGGGCCATACCTAATAAGAAAACATTTTTGTTTAGTTTTATTTGTATATATTTTAAGTGATTTATTTACCTTTACTATACTTTGCATTCCTTTCGTGTTTTGTATTGTTTGTTGTAACGTTCTGACTCGCACCTACTGGACATCTGAAAAATAGCTTAATAGCGCAATGGAATCCTCCAGTATATAAATACATATTATGATTCTGAAACTGATTTGTGAGTGAAGGCAGAGAAAGAAAAGCGGAAGAGATTGCCGAATGAAATCTAAATCATTATAAGGCCACGACCGGACAGGACCGAGCCATAATTAGCTCCTGTGTGCATCTTTAATTTGCTGAACCATACTGGACATGTAAACAAAGAGCTTCACAGCTCATCAGATTCCTCCAGTCGAAATAAAGTTTCTGATCTCAGCCATTGCCTCTGCTGGCAGACACAACATCGTGCCCGTGCAACATCCCTTTTGTAAAAGATACATCGTGGACCAAACATTAAACAGCAACAAAACCCTCTCTTTACACACACGAAACTCTCTCTCTCTCTTTTTCATCACTTTCCACAGGAGCACAGGGCCAGATCTGTTCGTTTGGCAGAACCGTGGGAACCTCACGGGTCATATGGGCAACTTCTGACAAGAAATCGGGCTCAGAGGTCATGAGAACCCTGGGCCAGTTGTGAGTGGCGGGCACGGAGGCCGGGCGGCGTTGCAGTGAGCGTGGGAGCAAGGGGGGAGGGGAACGCTGCAGAGAAGACTTCTCCCAACAACACCACCACCATGCTGGCGGCATGGCAGTGTTAATGAGGAGCCGCCGGGCTCAATGGGACGCTCACTCAAGCAGAACCATTGTTGCTCCAGGGCAGCCACAACAATAGTCGGCGTCTCTACGCGCCTTGGCACCCTCGCCTCTGTCGCCTGCAATGTTCATTTGGTCAGCGGTTTCACCCCCCACCCCCGTTATTTCAGTAAGGTGGCTTTCACGACCAAATATTATCCAATAAAAATGTATAGAAACAGGATAACCTTCACAATTCTTCCGAAACCCTGGCACACGAACAGACTTGCAGACAGTCGGACATAGACGATACATAAACGGCTTTAAACCCCGAGTTGCAAAGGATACGAACACGTGGCAATTCGTTACTAGTTCAGTACACCGGTGTGTTGGAGAGTAAAAGCCGCTATCTACAATTCGAGTACGACGTTTCGCGGATAATTGCAACTTCATTAGGCGCTTTGCTGAACTAGAACCCTTATTAAATGCCTGGGTCAGGTAGTGTCGGGTTTAATGACACAACTATTGTTTTTTTTCGTATAATTTCCAACTAAGCGTTGATGTATCAGCTATGTCCGACTGTCGGTTTGTTTGTGAGGTTATGGAATAAAAAAGAGATTGTTCTTTGGTTCTTTCGGTAAAGTCACGTATAAAGATAAAATAATAAATTAAATAATAGCATACGACGCTTCGATTGCAACACAAGCAATCATCATCAGGTATAAATGAAATAGCAACAAAAAATCTAACCAGAAAACTATAGACAGACATATTAGCTCTGCCTCCGCCCCCTCTGTCTATTTAAGGCCACCCAGAGACGATCTCCCTCTCTGTACCTGTGTTACTCTCTCTCTCTATGTATCTTGGTGATGTCTGCTTATATGTCTGTCTATAGCTTTCTGCTTAGATTTTTGTTGCTATTTCATTTATACCTGATGATGATTGCTTGTGTTGCAATCGAAACGTCGTATGCAATTATTTAATTTATTATTTTATCTTTATACGTGACTTTACCGAAAGAACCAAAAAATAATTCCTGCAGTCACGAAAGCTCCAAAATCAAGATTAAAAAAGAGATTGCTTTCGTATAAAGCTGGACAACATTGATGGAAGGGTTATTGCCCAAAACAAAGTCAAACCATCCGGACCAGAAAGGACGACAGTACTTGCATAGTCCGAGTGTTCTTCACTAAATTTCAGAGGGGGTGGGTGGGGGGCACTTTGCCGATAAGACATCGTCAGTGTGACGGCTGCCACACATTTAACACCATTGGGGGTTTGACATGAGCAGCACGCTGATGATGGGGAGGTGTTGTCACTCGTGGTGTATTGTCGGGGCCACCAGAGGACCGCCAGTGGCCTGCGGGCCTTTATGGCATAATAGCTACCCCGTCGCCTTCCGTACTTCTAATTACATACTTCTGAAGTCCTTAACTAATTAACGTCGTCACATAATGCACGCACAATGCATGTTTTTTTTCTCCCGAATTGTTACTTTAGTCGTAGTCTTTAGTCGACGGCAGCGTGTGCATCTTTAGTTAAGTCTCGGCGTGGATGTCACTGTCATTCTCTTCAAGCAGCAGTTGACACACGTGGTCCACTCCTCATTACGCTTGTGTTTGATCCTGCCACGTGCGATAATTCACACCACACGTGGTCAATTGGCATAATCAGAGCACACTTTTCCTTTTTTAAATCCTTTATATTAAGTTCGCTTGCTTGCTTGCTTGCGTGCATGCTTGCTTGCTTACGACCGTGCAAATCTTTCGGTCGTTTTTTACCCACTTCCCGTGATCCAATCGAGCTGACATTTTGCACACAAACTCGTTGTGCGAGACAATTAATGTTCGTGAAATTTTTTTCCAAAATTTTACACTGTTAAGGGAAAACAAATTAAATATTTAATTACCAATTGCTTAATGGTGCAGACAATCATCTGACCCATAGGTGGCAGCCATCTCAAGCCAGAGGACGAGAGGACTCTAGCCGCCACGCATATAAAGGATTTATAGTGAAAAACTTTGTTTTTACGGGTTATACTTATTT
The DNA here is from genome assembly GCA_018977245.1 of Lethenteron camtschaticum. NCBI lineage: Eukaryota > Metazoa > Chordata > Hyperoartia > Petromyzontiformes > Petromyzontidae > Lethenteron > Lethenteron camtschaticum. The sequence goes on from MU249596.1 coordinate 8,586,138, forward strand.
AAATCCTTTATATTAAATTCGCTTGCTTGCGTGCTTGCTTACGACCATGCAAATCTTTCGGTCGTTTTTTAACCCAATTCCCGTGATCCAATCGAGCTGACATTTTGCACACAGACTCGTTGTGCGTGATAATTAATTTTCGTGAAAAAAATGTGCAAAATTTTACACTGTTTAGGGAATTTTTTTTTATTTAATTACCAATTGCTTAATGGTGGCAGACAATCATCTGACCCATAGGTGGCAACCATCTCAAGCCAGAGGACGAGAGGACTCTAGCCGCCACGCATATAAGGGATTTATAGTGAAAAACTTTGTTTTTACGGGTTAATTTTTTTACCAAGGCCCACTAAGCTGTATCTCTTTTTCAGAAGTGACCTGGCCACAAATGATATCATCAACTAAGTGGCTTATCATGTGGAAATTGAAACCAGCCAAATACTATAAACACATGTTGATTTTAAAGGGAAACCCTGGAGGACCCGGAGAAAAATCCACGCGACCATGGGAAGAACATGCAAACTCCAAATATACAGGCGTCACGGTCGGAATCGAACCCATATACCAGACGAGGAAATGAACATCTCACCATCTTGGCACCCTGTGGAGTAGGTACCCTGAGTTGTGTAGTACAATAAGATTAGATGACAATACGTTGCATTGCAATTGATGTAACAATTAACAACCCGTTAATCCACTGCTGGATTAAAACAAACCTCCCCACGACATATCATGGGAGGTTGTTTGATCACATTGCACCACACTGGACGGTGTGTTTGTGAAGTGGGGGCGGATTGGAACTGATGTTGCTACTGGTAATGAAATCAAGGTCACAAGGTCGAGAGCGCAGTGTGCTAACCACTGCGCCACCGCTCCCCCAATATTACAAAAAGGCGTGAAATCACTGCCGATTTGTCCACGCATATCCAAACGACACCTCAAGGTCAACCTGCTCTATGGTAATTATCTTATGACCTCCAACAGCGAATCGCATCCTGGATTCAGTGATCGCACAGCCTGTTGGAAATGTAGCAGCTTGGGATTATTCGATTAACTTACATTGATGTCTCACGTCAGACTCTCCTATTAGCAGCCAGTTCACCTATTCGACTGGGCTATTTGTGCAGAGAACATTGGAGCATGGACCAGAAGTAAATGATGGAAAGGATATGAACGGTATTGTGCAGCCCTGGTTGTCGTACAAGAGCCATACAAACGGCTGACTCTTGCTGCCATATTATGTTGAGTTGGTATGTAATGTAAGGGGCAAAAGTGCAGCCCTGTAATTGCTTGCTCATGCTACTGCTGGGCCAGAGGTGGGACAAAGTCATTGTTATGCAAGTCCAAGTCGAGTCTGAAGTCATCAAATTCATGACTCGAGTCTGACTCGAGTCCAAGTCACATGACTCGAGTCCACACCTCAGAGGTGGGACAAAGTCATTGTTATGCAAGTCCAAGTCGAGTCTGAAGTCATCAAATTCATGACTCGAGTCTGACTCGAGTCCAAGTCACATGACTCGAGTCCACACCTCTGCTGCTGGCCGACAAGGTTATGACTAGATGGAGCTCTATACAGACCCTCTAGGTGGTATATCCGCCTTCGCTGGTCAGACGTATGTATGTTGATAATTGGAGATACGGGGGAAGGACAACAAACTGAACACAAAAAGTTTTCAGAGTTTTCAATCTAGATTTAAAAGTCCATCGCTCCAGTGGCTTCCTAATAGTGGAAGAGCGTTGCAGACGGCCGCAGAAGCGCATCTGAAAGCGCACGATGCAGTCACTGTCTTCGATGGTTAGTCAAAAGCCAGAAGAGAGGTGGAAGGACCCAAATTACCCTGCCATACGTGATCTGAAAATTGTCTGTGGTGTACCCATTTATACTGCCGGGTGGGACAGGCAACAGGTGATCCAAGACGCTTGCTCCACGTGTCAACTGCCGCACCGGGAGATGGAATCCAACCAGCAAAATCCACATTGCAAGTCCAGTGTGTTAACAAAAACAAGATCACAGCATGGCAGCGCTGTAATATAATTCGCGTACTATTGAGCTACTGCAAAAAATTTAATTTCCCATCACAAAAATAAATTAATTCTGGGGAGACTAACATTCTAGTTACGTGCAAGCATTTTCTTCATTTGAAAATGGAATTAAACACATGATGGCAGGCGGACATGCAAACCATGGTGATGTAGACAGCTTTGTCTGTATATTTTGTTAACAAACGTGTTTTTTTTCTTTTGGCTGTTAAATTTTCCTCTTCACCTGGAGATGCTGGAATACATTTTTGAACTTTTGAAGCTGCTTTGCCAAATGTGTGCGAGATGGTGCACTTCCTGACTGGTGGTGGAATTTCAACATTTCTGTGGCAGGGAGTCCGTCCACTCCATAGCACAACAAATGTTGGCATCGCACAATGCAGATGTGATTTTCTGCAACGTGATATCGGCCTTTTCTTTTGTATCACACAAGGTGATTGCAACTCGCAAGTTATAAGTGCAGAACAACAGATTGAAACGCTTATACGGCACAACTGTGCAAACCTAAGCAGGTAGTACATATTGTGACAGGCATTAAGACAGCTGAATCGTGAAATGTAAAATTGAGAAAAACACCCATGGGGGGGGCTGAATTGTGTTTTTTATTTTAAGTTAAACATCGACTCTTTTTGCATCTCTGTGTCCAAGCTTGTACCGTGTGTTATCAAAGTGTTCACAAGTTTCAAACTTCCACCATTATCACAGCGTCGGCAAAGGCAAGAGAGTCCACCTAATATTGTTAACGGATCTCACTATACTCCAGGACAGAATCGGGCTCCCTTCCTCCATGCTGACACTGCCAATCCAACACACATCTTAGCACCATCTTATGAAGTACAGTCGTCACGAAATTGTCTCATTAAGAGGTTGAACACGAGCAATGTGGATGGCCTGTAGGACGAATGGTCATATCTAAAGCCCACCACCACCGTGACTCCGGGAATCCGCCCCACACTTAAACCACATTGGTCGAATGTAGTTCTGTTGAAGTGTTTCGGGCCTCATCGCAAATTATTGCGCGCAAAATTATCGCGTTAAATTTGGCTTTTCACTTCACGCGACTTATTTCAGCTCCTTGTACAAACATTTGTTTAGTGTTTCACATATTCAACAATCTACAGTCTAAGTGTACACAATTTAAGTTTAATATTGTGCATCAGTGAGGTTACTTCAAAAATATTAGTGACATTTATCCAGGGATTGATTCCCGACAGGGTGCGATGCAGTCCATGCTGTGGGAACTGTGAAAGGATACATCTGTGGAGGGGCAGTGGCGTGGTGCTTGGCTCACTGCACTATGAACACAGCGACCTGAGTTTGATTCCCGGCCACAGATAACATCAATAGTGAGTGGGTCCTGACCCCCCCCCCCCCTCCTCACTTCACCAACCCACACACTGCCCAGTGTGGTAAAGAACTATCGAACAACCTCCAAACATACAGGGATTGAGAAGGCCTTAATCCACAAGTGGATTGGCAAAATGACAAAATTTTCACTATTTTCATATTTCTGTCATGGCAAAGAATGTGAAATAGGGCTAAAAAGGAACACAATATGAAAGGGTTCTAAAGCAAAATCAACAATTGCTCTCACATTTATCAACAACCAACTGCGTTAATTACTTCAACACCGTTTCCAAGCTGTGCAGGGGTTTGTACGTTTGCATTTTGCTCTCGACAAATGAAGGCAAAACTAGTGTTTTCTTTTAAATTAAAGATTACCATAAATATGAAGTAAGGTTGTCCCGTTCAATAAATGTTTTTAATATTGCATATCAATGGCACAGAGAAACAACACAGAGAGAATCTGCTACCGCCGGAAACATCGAGCCCCTCCAGTGCAGGCTTCAAAACAAGCCAGTGCTAAACCCCTAAGCAAAACGGTAATCCGTATGCAACATTATTTTTAAAGCAGGAGAAAAAAGAAACCCAAAACCAAAATGAACACGAACAGGTAAACGTCGACGTTGTACACAGGTCGGTGGACGTCACGGCGCACGTTAACAACTGCACTTCAGAATAACGAAAAGTAACAAAATGCGAATTAATTAGTTCCTAAAATCCTAATAATAACGAGATTCCATGGGCGAGGTTCAGCAGAAGGAACATTTCCATTAAAAAGATGACGTCAAAAAAAGCAGCACCAATCCACGGACCGGCATACACAAAGGCGGCAAAGGGACGGTGGGTGTGGGGAACATCGTCGTTGCCTGGGCACCGCCACCTCGCTGTTACCTCTTGGCCCTAACGAAGTACAGGGCGTTGGTTTTGGATAGTATTTCACGTTCTGCTTGCGGTCCACCAGCCCGCCGAAGATGATGAGCTCCCCCGGCCGCGCACCACCGTGTGCAGGCTGGTCTCGGTGGCCCCACCACTGAGCGGCAGGACAGGCCCTTCCACGCCACACGCCTGCTCGAGCGTGCCTGCCCCACCTCCAGCACGTACATGCGCATGGGTTTGCAGTTGAGGCTCTGGTAGAGCGGCTTGCCGAGGCTCAGCGAGTGAGGATGGTGGCGTGGCGCTCCCAGGCGCTGTGCCAGGTTCTGGAAGGAGCGCGATGCTCCGCCTCCTCCGCCGCCGCGCTTCCTCCTCCACCACCACCACCACCTGCTGCTGCTGCTTCTCCGGCGCGCTGCTTTGGATGGGTCCTGTGACAGACTCTGCTTCTGCTGCTGCTTCTGCATCAGTTGAGCTTGCGGCTGGTGCCATTTCATCTTCGGTGGGGCTGTGGGTAGCAGCAACAGAAGCAGCAGCAGCCACCGCCGAAGCAGACCCATTCACATTTACACCAGATTCCATCCTGTCGTTATCAGCCGCACACTCACCAACAGACCCGGATTTATCTGCGACCGATACCGAGGTTCCCACGGATCGTAGAGCAGCTGAGAGAGCGTCGGCGGAGAGTCCTTTCGTCTCGGCAGACAGCGTAGTGGAGCTCCGGCCCACCATGTCCATGCTGGACAAATCGCAACTCGGCGATTCCGGTCGGCACACAAATGATAGCCTGTGGTCCTGCCCATCCCTGACGGAGTAGCTACCGCAGTTTGCGTCATCATTTTGCCGGGCAGTCAGTGCGTCCCTGAATCTGCCCTCACTACCGACAGAACTCATCCGGATGGCGATATTCTAAGGGATGAGTCCGAGGCAAAGTTTTTCCTTTTGGACATGTGGTTAGTGGACTCAGTCCTGCCTCTGCCAACATCATTTTTGGGCCCATGTTGTTAGCGGATGCAAACGCACTTCCTCCAAATCTAGCCGTTGCTGCCGCTGACCCGTCTGCTGCATGTCTCTGAGCGCCAAATACAGCAGCACCCAGTCCTGATCGCCTCACAGTGACCATGACATCCTCCTCTGACCGAGAATTGTCCGATGTTTCGTTATCAAATGAAAGCAAAGCCGCTCTCAGCCCGGCGTTGAGGGTAGGGCTGGAGGCCGCGCGTTTATTCTCGAGGGTTGAGGCCACTTTGTGCGTCGACGAGGTAGATTGGCTGCCGACCACCGGGCACTCTCTCCAGCCTTTGGTAGGCACATCAAACCCTGATGGTGCTTCTGCCGATAACATGCGAACGCTGTGCCGTTCGGAGGCTGCGGCCATATACCTGTGCAAGCCGTTCATTTGCGGAGAGGACAGACCGGACCTGTGCCAGGTGTCTCGTTCGGATGCGTTGAAAGATGACCTTTCGCAGGCGGCGGTGTCTTGAGTCCCGTTACACCTGGAGGCGGCGTTTGGGTTGCGGTGTTTGTGGAATCCGGACGAGGCGGGGCGGCTCAGCAGCCCGGAGATGACGCTGCTCGCACCATTCTCTCCGAGGCCGCCTAGTGCCATCGCACCGCTATGGTTCGCGCAAATCTGAATCCTCGCGTCATCCGTCAAACTGCGCCCCGGAGCGTTATTGGGACGGTCCTGCCAGGGCGGCTTCTGGTGCTTTCTCAGAGGACTGGACGAGAAGTTACACGAGCTGTCAGGTGGACACTTTGCGGACCGTTCATTTACGGGGCCGTAGTTGTAGGCGTAGCTCGTTTCTGCCGAATAAAGGGGCGGCCTGTCCGCCGAGCCGTCGCCGGCCTCAGTCGCTATTGCTTCCCTACTGGGCCCCGAGAGGAGATGNCCCACACCAGGAAGCGCCATCCTGGCGCTCGATGCGTCCGGCTCCGAGCCAGACTGAACCTGATCAGTGGGCCGCTCAGGGTGAGCTCGCAAGTCATCACGCACAATGGAGGAGGTCACAGGCACAGGGTCCGCGGGCTGCGCTGTGTGAGCTGGAGTGAGGCTGGACAAGAGGTCAGACCCCACCGATGGGGGCACATGTAGTTTTCTTCCTCTCTGGAAGAATTCCTGGGGCTCCCGTCCTCAACGATCGAAGGGGCGCACTCGGGGCTGGAACCCGCCGAGCTACCCGAGTCTCCACCTGCAATGCAATCGCCACGCAGAGAGCGTACGCTACGTCAAGCAACAGCACTTCTCTTTTGTTTATGCCAAATAGGCATCCCCAATTCAAGGGCAGATAAGGAGCATAACCATAAACATTTTAAGAACCAGTTTAAACAAATATATTACCCAGGTAAATTGTACAAACAGAAATAAGTACAAAATAAAGTCATGTGACTGGCGCAATATCTCATATGGAAAAGCATGGTTATATTCCTGAATAATCATGATGGTTGGACATGTGTCAACTTGTATTTATAAAAAAATCATATAAATAAATGGGGAGTGGTGGCAGTGGTTAGTGCACTGTTTTATGAACCAGGTGACTCGTGTTTTAATTCCCAATGACAGCGAACATCAGTGGTGAGTGAAATCTGCAATGGTCCTGGGCAGCCCCTTCATCTATCCCGCAGTGACGGTCACATGGAGGCACTACATAGATCCAAAGTGTATTGCACTTTTTTTACAAAAAGAAATGCAATTAGAAAAATAACATTAAACGATCGTCATAAACTCGACCCATAGCTTGCCTCCCAACAGTTCAGCCTGACAATTAAGAAGCCCACCTTTCCCTGACCTTGCCAGGGCACTTTATCGCCTTTCCCCGAACCAATTGGTACTCCAAACACCCACTCTGCACAGCACTCCAAATTCTTCCCTCATTCCTTCTTCCCTGCCGATTCAGGAAGCCAGCCAAGAGATCGGAGCCTCTCCTTGACTCGTTCTACAAGCCCGTAGGCAAGCTCGTACAGCCCTCAATAAGCACGTGTGAAAAATGCTCTCGAGGCAGCTTCACACTCGTGTCAAGATAAAGCGGCCTCACTCAAATGACAGAAAACAAACAAAGCCGCTAAGAGCCGAGTTTTTTTTTTACTTTGAAGAGCAACGCGAGTCACGCTGATGGCGAGCGTTCACATGGACCCAACTCACAGCCGTGAAGGGCTGAGCTCGTGAGATAACACGACGGGTGGGAACTTTTTCCTTGCCAGGGCCAAAGGAGACTTTCGGATATCTTTGGTGGGCAAATACACATAACCACCACGCTATGATGTAATCCAATAAGTAAAACATTACGGCTCATCATGTTTCGACCACTAGAAACTGGAGCACTGTAATTTAGATACTAGCCATCGTACAAAGACGGGCACTGCATCGCACGCTTTTCAGAGGCGTTTCTGCAGCTGTCTGGAACTTCTTCCTTCCGATGGTAGGAAGTCACTGGAGCTTTGCAATTTGAAATCTAGAATGAAAACTAATTTCTTTCGCACTGTTTTTTCTGTTTAGTTTGTTGTCCTTCCCCGCACCTCCGATTAGCACAGTTGGCTACGTACGGTGGGAAAGAAGTTGAACACGTGGGTCAGCACAACTCTACGCATCATTTTTATTACGGTGACAACCCCTGCTGGATGAAGCCCTCCTCACACCGTGCCGATTGTGGGTTGAATGACCGTACTTCTCCGTGTGACCAGTGCAGGCTGGTGAAGAGGGGTTGTGGTCTGGGACCGGTTCAGATCTCTCTCGCCACAGACGTCAGCCACGAGTGGGGAACAAGCTCAGGTGGTTGGGTTCAAAGCGCAGTGTGCTAACTGCTGCCTACAGCTGTGCCTCTGTTTTATGTTGTCACCTCCTGTTTTCACTCAATCTGCTTGACTCAGGATTGAGTTCCTGTGGGATTGGTTTAGTGGTAGCGGAGTGGAGAAGTGGTCCTGGTACCAGTGTGCGCCGTGTTTAGTTGTAGACCACCGTGCGGCATGCTAGCGGTAATACCGGGCTGGCTGCGCTGTGTGCGGGGCCGCAGCGTGCCCAGCGCCCGTTGACGCACTGCGCCTCCTCCTCGGGCTCGCGTGGCGAGCGGTGAGGAGACTGGCTTTTGTGGTCGCCCAGTCGGATGGGCGCCGGCACGGCGGGCGGGCTGGTGCTGATGGGCGACGGGCGCGAGTGCAGGCTGGGGCTGAGCGGCGCCTTCCCACTCGGTGCCTGGCTGAACACCACCACGCAATCTCCCACCTGCAAAAACGCGATCACACACACGCCATCGCCCACACCCCGGTTAGGAAACGATTAAAGTAATCGGCTAATGTTGTTTACGAATCGTAAACTATTACAAACCGTCGCACGTTCGAGTGGTCCGATGGGAGGAGACGAAATGGCGTTTGCAATGCACGACATTACAAAGTGCTGATAAAAAAACATACGAAGGAGACATTGTTGCCAATCGTCGAGCATTTTGGGCTTGTGCCCGGCAACCGTAACTTTAAAATAGATTAAGTCGCAGCACACATTATTTGCTTTGTCGTGATTTTCAACAGGTTCTATTGATAGAGTGTCTATAAAGGTATCAGCCATTATTACATAAATATATAATGGTTTGAGGTAGGTCACCACAGTGGCAAGGCATTAACTACCTCACCTGTCACTGTCGGAGCCAGTGGGGGGGGGGGGGCTGGGGTGGCACATGCCCCCCAATGATCCGATCGAAATCCCTAATTTCGATCAGATCATTGGGTTTATTAGTAATAAATCGGCATTTTGCAACCGCACTGCCACTGTGTAACATATTATGTGCCAGGGACTCTGAGATGATAGGACAATAGTCTGAGTCCATAATTGGCAATAAGTAACGGCAAAGCAGTTTTAAGTGATTCACAAACTGCTTTGCCGTTAGTCGTGTATACAGTACACGACTTCCCTGAAGGCATCAACACCTTCAGCGAGCATGATGCCGATCACATAACACGATTCGAATTCGACCCTCGATCGATGGCTGCGCCATTGCCGCACACGCGTCGAATAAAAAGCAAGGGACAAGTCCTCACTTACTAACAACTATAATTTTTCATTGCTGGAGGGATTGCCCCCTCTACCTGAAAATCAAGGCTCCGCCATTGCCGCCTGGTATACAGGAGGCCTTGGGGGTTGATCCCGACCCCGATGCCCGTATATTGCATATTCACCCGTGGTTGCATGGATTTTTCTGGGTCCTGAAATTTTTCCCTCCACATTTAAAAAGACGACTTCAGAGTATTTGGCTGTTAGAAATGTCCTCATAAGCCACTTCATTGCACTATATCTTGCGGCCAGGTCGCTTCTGCATATGAGCTATATAGCTCAGTGGGCCTGACCTAGTAAAATTTAAATATTTTATAGTTTATAGGGCAATAGAACTACTAACATACACACTTAATTTATATACAATGAAATGCTAGATGAAGGCCTCCCTCAGCTGTGTCGGTCACAGGATTTATTTGACCTTACCTCCCCACACTGGTCAGTGTGGACGCTAAAACTTCAATGTTGACAAATTCAAAAGGCACACGACGTTCTGGAGACAAGACTCAGTTATGTGTACCCCCAGCACGTTGGCATGCTGGCATGGTCCCAGGCAAGGCAGACTGAGGCTGGCACACACCTTGCATGCAGGGTGGCACCAGAGCTCAGGGGCGCAGTGCTCTTCGTTGACAACCTCCAGCTGCTGCCAGTGCCAAGGCTGCACGTCCAGCAGTAGCAGCCACGCGTCCTTGAACACCTGCAGTGTGCGCACATCACCCTTAGCCAATAGCGTCGCTCTATACTTACACGGTGGCGACGCACCCTTGTGTCAGGGTTCTTCAAATGAAGGCGCTCAAAGCGGCCCGCTGAGCTATGGCCCCGTCGAGACGAGCAGAGATACAGATTGGCGAGATGAAAGAGATATGAACAAGAGAAAGAGATAAGAGAGCTGAAGCCAAGAGATGAAGATAAGTGAGACCAACAAGAACTAGGCAAGAGGTAGAGGTGAGAGAGATATTGACGAGAGATAAGGATTGTGATATGTATGTGAGATAGACAAAAGACCTGAAGAAAAGCGGTACACAAGTGGTAACACGTACAGATGTTATGACGTTAAAATGCTCCACGACCTGCATCATGACATTTCATTCACTCGCTGGGGACTGCGGTGGTTATGTCTGGTGCATACCATGACCGTTACGCTATGGGATCATGGAATGGCATATTCTTTGGAGACATTGAACGTAAGAAAAGATTTTCCATCACATACCGAACAATTAAACTTTGGCTTTATGCTGCATCAACTGAAAACTTTGTGAACAAGAGATGCAATTGTATATCTTTATTACTTTGAAAGAGATCAAATTGTGATACGTCTGAGCGAGCACACGGAGTACAGGCACCACAATCATGCAGGGAATGACTTTTAGCATGATCAAAAACCTGAAATGGAAGAAAAAAACACTCACAGCATTGGGGCCTCCGCAGCCACCGAGGATCAGGATTGTCTGATCATCCAACACAATCTGCAACAGGAAAAACCACACACACCTATGAGATTCCCATGGATACATTGACATATCGTCTCCTCTGCATGGAAGACATTCTCCCCTGCCTTATTTAAAATAGAGCCTTCTCTTGTGAGAGTTGGAAAAAACAATACTTGTGGTCAGAATGCAAACAAAAAAAACTCTGATAATATATGCATTGTCTTTGAAACTGATTGGTCCCACGGATCGTAGAGCAGCTGAGAGAGCGTCGGCGGAGAGTCCTTTCGTCTCGGCAGACAGCGTAGTGGAGCTCCGGCCCACCATGTCCATGCTGGACAAATCGCAACTTGGTGATTCCGGTCGGCACACAAATGATAGCCTGTGGTCCTGCCCATCCCTGAGGAGTAGCTACCGCAGTTTGCGTCATCATGTTGCCGGGCAGTCAGTGCGTCCCTGAATCTGCCCTCACTACCGACAGAACTCATCCGGGATGGCGATATTCTAAGGGATGAGTCCGAGGCAAAGTTTTTCCTTTTGGACATGTGGTTAGTGGACTCAGTCCTGCCTCTGCCAAACATCATTTTTGGGCCCATGTTGTTAGCGGATGCAAACGCACTTCCTCCAAATCTAGCCGTTGCTGCCGCTGACCCGTCTGCTGCATGTCTCTGAGCGCCAAATACAGCAGCACCCAGTCCTGATCGCCTCACAGTCACCATGACATCCTCCTCTGACCGAGAATTGTCCGACGTTTCGTTATCAAATGAAAGCAAAGCCGCTCTCAGCCCGGCGTTGAGGGTAGGGCTGGAGGCCGCGCGTTTATTCTCGAGGGTTGAGGCCACTGTGTGCATCGACGAGGTAGATTGGCTGCACCAGACATAACCACCGCAGTCTTTGAAACTGATTGGTCCACACCAGACAGCTTTCTTTTGAGCCTAGTCTCAAAACGGTGTTATACCAGAGGACGCCAAAAGGCGTACAGCACAAAGACAATGCACTATCAGAGTAATGAGAGCTCGGTGATGAGCAGCTACATCATGGGACCGCCATCTTCACACCTGTTTGTTGCCAGAAAAAAGGAGAAAACCTATTGTCATATTTTGGTACTGGCAAAGGAGGTCCCATGATGTTGGAAAAAAACACTTTATAAAAAGTATATCCTAGGAGATGCAGCCATTTTTGGTTCAGCTAGCACAAGCGTTTCTGCCTAGGAGTTCACAAAGGCAGACAAGATCGTGGGCAAAAAAATCGAAAGTGTCATGCAGAATGATAGGGCATGCAGTTTCCACACATCACTTTGCAGCCAGTGAAATAGTGATGCTGCACATCTGAATCTGAACAAGCCATACGCTATGAGAGCAGTCGGTCATGAGGCACTGTGAACCCTTTCACCTTCTCAACAACCATGCTTTTACAGTAAAACTCTTCTTATCTGTGGCTGGATTGGTGCTAAAACCTTCCTATTTTGTTGCTTGTCTGCAGATAAGATGCCGGGCCAACAACCGTGTTATGGACAAGACGTAAGCCTGGTGGGAGGCTTAATGTTGTCCGAGGTGATGCGAGTGAGATCAAAGTTGGGTGATAAGCTAATCCTAACATTTGCAATTTCCAGCTAATAAAAACGATGATCGGAGAGGCAAATATTGGTTCAAGCAAATAGGGTAAAAAAAAATATCACCAGGAACACAATCATACCGAATGACATTACAATACAACGTGAAGATGATTTTCGAAAAATAATATTGGATGCCGATAATGACAATGAATAACGATGAGCATAAAATGACGATGGATGATGACGTAATTATGAAATTAATAACAAGTGATGAAGACAATTATGATTATAATAATCACGATTATTGACAATCTTCATTGGTAAACAGTGCATTAACTGCTGCCATTATTGATTAGGACGAAGATGAATTTAACTGCGTTAGTCGTTGCTATCATTGCTGGTCATTGTCGTCGAGACAGCTTGGCGAGACTGGTGTTGGAAATAAGCTCGGAGAGGTGACCATGCGGTGACATCCGAGGGTGTCCCTAAATTATTAATTCATTACTAAAATAAATACAATTAAGACTGTAGCTTGAGCCGAGTCGATAAAACTACACCCACGTGCACACAATTGGCAGTGTGAAAATATTTTCTTACGAGTCATCCCTTGAATCGCTGAGTCTCACGTCCACCAAGGGCATTGGTGGCACACATCGCATTGAGATTTGTGTCCCAGGTGTTTGCCAACATCTCAGCTGTGATTGTTCCAAATGCTTATAGCTTTAACCACAAAGAACACTTCTGCTTGGTAACCAAAATATAATGCATTATGTTGCTAACTTTCAACACAGATGTGAAATAAAGTCTATTTGTTTAACCAGGGGAGAAGACAAGACACCAGGAAAGTCGAAATTGCACTAGTGACCTGGGTGACCAAAATTACAAAAAAGCTAAACAAATTAAATAAAAGTACAACGATGAAGTAAATATAATCCAGTGGTGCAGTAATGACACTTGCCTGGGACTGGCCTCCACGAGGCTGAGGTTTGGTGCCGGTGACAGTAGGCCGCGACCAGGCCCACTGCTCCAGGTCCAGCACCCACACTTCGTTGTTCCTAACGCACGGCAATCAAACGTCACACGTACGGAGCCGGTTGCCCATACACAACGGAGCATCAATTACCCGGCAATAGCAACATCCTAATTCACACTATTTTTCAACATTAACCCGATATGAATAAGCAGTATACCTCGTTAAAATCTCCTCTGACAAAATCACCCAAAATTATCTCAATTCTGTCTAACACGTAGGCTTTCGCGACCAATATTCATAATCAAGGTTTTTGGGTTAGATCGCGTTATTTATAAATGTGTTGTAACACTCCACCACCCGACATGGCCAATCAGCAAAAAAGTGTCACGTTGACAAAAGACAAATAGTTCACTACCTTAGCCCACCGGTGTGTTGAAGCGTGAAACCACAACATTTACAATTTTGAACTATTTGTCTTTGTCAACGTGACACTTTTTTGCTGATTGGCCGTGTCGGGTGGTGAAGGGTTTCGACACATTTATAAATAACGCGATCTAACCCAAAAGCCTTGATTATGAAATCTTGTAACAAAGCAGTTTTGAGACCAAATAGTGCTTCGATGCATACTAATACAACAGTGGATTGGACAAAGAGCAATACATTCACACCACAGGTGTTATATAGGCTACAGCTGTCTCCACATCTAAGTTCCCTCGCATTCACCAATGCACGCTGACCAGCGTGGAAAATGTAGTCAAATAACCCTCCTGTCCCACATAGCCACATAAGGCCCTCATCAAGCAGTGGATTGACACAGGGCCACACATTAACACATTAAATTTAAGCAGTTAGTTTAATTATTTGATTGCAACAAAAGGATTGTACAATAAAATATAACGTACCATAAATACTACCCGATATAGGCTTTCAACACAAACGCCAATAATCCTGTTAAAGCGAAGAAACTGTTTAAGCAAGTGCATTGAGTGGACACCTTTTAAAGGCCATCATGGCACTCAGGGGAATGGTGGGAACAACACTAGATTCTGGCCACCTGTGTTCCCAGTGATTAAACTGATGTATTCAACCAGGTACAGTACTTATTTTAGGCAAAACGGAAAGCAGCAGAGGTCAAGGCCCATTCCAGATCCCTACTGTGATCGCCAGTTGTGTGCTTCGCTAGTGATAAAACAAAGCTCTGTATATACATAGTTTATACTGGTAGGAACCTCCTGGTTACACCAGCCCACAGGGGATTATTGTGTCCGTCCGTCGTGCATCCAAAAATGGGAGGGGAGGGAATGGGTGGAAAGGGAGGGTGGGGAGGGCTGGGTGGGGAGGGAGGGTGGGAAGGGGATGGTGGGAGGGCTGGGTGGGAGAGTGGGGAGAGGCTGGGTGGGGCTGGATGGAGGTGGGAGGGTGGGGCTGGGTGGGGAGGGGCTGGTCACCCCGTGGTGCCCTTATAAAACTCAACGTTTAACCTACTCACGCCGGCTTGTGCCCGCCCTCACAGTCGGCCATATTTGCGGAATACACCACGCCGCCGTTGACCCTGGCCATTGACCGAGCAACCCAATGTTCCTACCAGCTCCCTCCGCAGGAACGTGTTTGCTATTTGTCAAACCACTGCTGAATGAATGCCTTCCCAATGTTGTGCAAATCATGGGTGGGTTGGAGGTTGTTTGGCCATACTTCATCATGCTTGGTTGGTGTGGGATGACGAAGTGGGCACTGGTTCATGTATATCACTCACCAGCAATGTTAGTTAGAGCTAGGAAATTAACTTAAGGTTCGCTGGGTCCATGGTATAGTACTGCACCCAATCAGTGCACCAACCTAATCCTTAGCCTTCAACAATACCCCCCACACACACTGGCCCTGATACACATGTGACATGTATGCAAAGACTCACATTTGCCGGGATCCCAAGGAGCCTCCAAAAACAATCATTTGATTGCCGATAACAGAGGCCGAGTGCCCGGCCATTGGCGGTGGCCCCTGTGTAGTCACAACGCAATTCCACCTGCGCCAGATGGGACATAGAGCAACACTGGTCACCTGCTCCACCGGGTTATTATGTTTTGCAACAGTGGTCGATTTTATTTTTAGTCAATCAACAATACAAAAAAAGTAACCGAAACATTTTCTGTGTCATTCCAGCTACATTATGCAACATTCTAGTGGGAACAAAAGAAGAAAAGATTAGGGGAAACCATCGAGCTAAAATTCACAATCACGATCCGGAACCAACCATGTATCAACCATCACGGGAAAACCCATAGCTGATGACTTTTTACGAGATTGATCCTTGAGTGTT
This sequence comes from Lethenteron camtschaticum, assembly GCA_018977245.1. NCBI lineage: Eukaryota > Metazoa > Chordata > Hyperoartia > Petromyzontiformes > Petromyzontidae > Lethenteron > Lethenteron camtschaticum. Next base: position 8,601,705 of record MU249596.1, read on the forward strand.
GCTATTTATGAAGGGAGCAAAGTATGGTTAGACAAGCGAGACTACATGGCTCTAGTCTGATACACGAGCGATGTATGTCCAGTGAAAATCTCATGAAGACTTATAATAAATAGTGTTATACGTTAGTGTGGCAGTCACGGGATACAGGCAGGATACAGGCGCACTGGAATGGTACATGTTTGATGAAGTTGCTTGTTTATGTGTGTGTGCGTATGTGTCTGTGTGATACAGGTATGGTACAGGTGTGATTTAAGTGTTGTGCATTGTGCAAACATGGTGCAGGTGAAGAGTCGTCGTAGAATGTTTAAGCACTTCTTTATTTCACCAACGCACAGCAACACTCGTTCCAAGACCAACCCCGAACACACTTCCCACAGCCCCTTTTTTAACCCCTCAATCTCCGCTCCCAATACACACCCGCGTCTAGCGCGCCTGGTCCGGGTGACGTCACTGCCCGTTAACCCCTGACCCCCGTCCAACGCATTCCCGCGCGTGTGATTGGTGTGTGTTTGCGTGGTGCGTGTGGCTGGCTCGCAGATCCCTTACACAGGCATAAGGGCAGCTGTGGGCACATGTGTGAGTGTTCCAACGTGGTTTTGTGAGCTTGTACCAGTTCTTGGAGGGAGAGTAGGTGTGGATCTCATCAAAGAATCGTTCAGGCTGGTGCAGGGGGTAAGGGCTGGGCCGTGTCCATCCTCCAAAGAGAACCAGCAGGTCCCCGTGCACCACCAACGTGGCGCCCGCTTTGGGGGACGGGTACGAGCCTGGTGTACACACACACACACAAACATTGTATCCACGGGCAGAGCCAGCNGGGGGGGGGTGGCACGTGCCCCCCAATGATCCGATCGAAATGAGGGATTTCGATCGGATCATTGGGGTTTATTAGTAATAAATCGGCATTTTGCGACCCCCACTGCCACTGTGTAGCATATTACTATGTGCCAGGGACTCGATGAGATGATAGGACAATAGTCTGAGTCCATAATTGGCAATAAGTAACGGCAAAGCGGTTATAAGTGACTCACAGAATTGTGCGCAGTTGCGTATACAGTACACGACTTCCCTGAAGGCAAACACCTTCAGGGAGCGCGATGCGATCACACACGGTTCTAATTCGACCCTCGATCGATGGCTGCGCCATCGCCGCACAGGGACAAGTCCTTACTTACAACTCCTATCATTTTTCATTGCTGGAGGGGTTGCCGCCCATCCCTGAAAATCCTGGCTCCGCCATTGATTGTATCCACTTTGTTTTTACAAATTTATTTCACCAGTAAGGCCCACTGAACTATACAGCTCTTTTTCAAACCTGGCCACAAGTGATGGCTCGACGAATTGGCTTACTACGTGGAAATTTATATAAATTTTGAGGAATAAAACCGGAGGACCTGGAAAAAGCTCCACGCGACCATGGGAAACGGACATGCAAACTCCAAATATACAAGCGTCAGGGTCGGTATGGAACCCACGACCTCTGCATACCAGGTGAGGTAGTTAACATCTCACCACTGTGGTACCATATTCTTGGATCTTTCAGTAAAGTCACGTAGATAACCTATCTACGTGACTTTACCGAAAGACCCAAGAATATGAATTCCTGCAGTCACAAAAGCTTTAAGTCACTGTGGTACCCCTAACATCAAAGATCCCCCGTACAGCCTTTAACAGACTTGGAAGCAAGTGCTGTTCGCATTCCCTTATGGAGGCTGCCACGGCTCAAGAGGGAGTGGGTGGCCAACACCACACCCGCTGTCTGTCTCCTCAGTGCTGATGTTTACACGCCGCACCAGGTATCACATGGCCTTGAGCCCGAGGTGGACCTTCCATATTCCTATGGCAGTGGCTAGTCACTCTGCGGGACATCCATTGGTGACATGACATAAAGCGAAAGTAATTTCTATGACCATGCAGCAATGCTGGGGCTGGGTCGTTCCCCTAAGCAAGAATCAACGCCATCTACGAACGATTTGGTTGCCAGGTCCACAATAGTCAATGACCGAAAGTGAATACAGGTTAGTCCCCGACTTAAGATGGCCGACTTACGATATTTCGTCTTACGATGGCGATAGCGATACGACAAAATTGTAAAATATTTTACATTTCGCGCGGCAGGCAAACGCAGCAGCGTACGAGGTACGATACTGTACGTTGGGACGCTGCCAGGATGTACTGTACGCATATAGTTTATACAGTACGGTACTGTAAATTGCTCTGTTCTGCTAAATTATCACCATTCTTTAAGACTCCTGGGTAGGCTAGGCCATTTTCGACTTAGGATATTTTCGACTTATGATGGGGTCGTCGTAACGCATCTCCATCGTAAGTCGGGGACTACCTGTAGTCCTAAACCAAGATGACGACACTGACCAGAGGCCAGCGGCCGGATCCACTCCTTGCTGTTGAGATCGAGCCGCCAGAGGTCGTTGAAGGCAGCGTTACAGCTGCTGTGCGTGCAGCCCCCAAACACGTACATGGAGTGGTTTGTGTCGTAGTAGCAAGCACCTGCATTAACAAACAAACGCCGGCATTATTCAGGGTTATATACAACAAATACAGTGGGGAAATCAAATTTTCAGTGCTATGAGGAAGGACTACTGCCTGAAATGTTACCTACTTCTCCTTTGGAGAGTGTTTTTGATGAATGTTTTGAATCTTTCGATTATTACTCTGCCCATTTATGGTTCGATTACTCAATTATTCAAGCACAGATGGGGGGAAGTCTCATATCTGTGCTGTTTTGTGGGCGTCACAGTATATTGTTTGAATCTGCTTCCACACCTTGTATGGGACAAGGTGTTTTGTGTGACATGTGCCGTGTGATGTGACGAAGTAAGACAACGTCATGCCGTGTGTGCGTCTTACTGTGAGAAGCAGCGGGTGGTAGGTGTGACAAAATAAGACAGAAGCACTGTATTAATAAGTGTGGCAAGGTAAGATGGCATTCATGTGTGCATCTTACAGTGGGAGAATGACTGTAATGGGTGTGACAAAGTGAAACCATCTGAGCAAGTGTAAGTCATTTTTCTTATTTTTAATTGCTTTCTCCAAATTCTATCAAGATTGTGCTGTCAACGTCATGTCAAGCATCGAAGCATCCATTCGAATATCTCACGCAGAAGCAAAACCCTTCGTGTTAAGAGAATGGCCCACTGTCCTACCCGCTCTGCCATTGAAAGTAATCTTTGCCAAACAAGAACCACGTGAAAGAAAAGACCTGTGACAGATGTGCAAATGCAGGACAACTTTTTCAGGTGTGTACATTATTCTGTGCGAGTAGTAGTGGGTAAGAGCTTGCGATAAAGCAACACAATATGATCACGTTTGTGCATGTGTGTGTGCATGTGTGTGCGCATGTGCGACTCTTACTGTGAGAGAAGCGCTGCGTGATGGGTGTGCCGGGATAGGGGTATGTACGACTCTCCCACTGAATGCGTCCGTCCTGCACAGCTCGAATAAACCCGTGGTAGCACTGCCGTGCAACACCTGCAATGCACACACACACACAAACACGCACCTGCTGTTAAGATGATCAGGCCACACAACAACAACACACACTACACTTAAGAGCACACCCAAATTGCATCACACCAAAGAACCATGTCCCTCACCTCCAATAAGCAAGATTGCCGATATACGGTGCGAAAAAAGTTCAACATAAATATAAAAGTCGCATCACACCCACAGTGCCGCACGTTCTGCTATAGCAGAACAGCACACATTGGATTACACCCATTCGACCGTGAAATTAAACTCTAAATCAGTGTTCCTCCAACAGGAGCTCGGGACCCTTTCCCACCTGATGATGGACGCTGCTTGTGTTGCACCCGAAACGTCGTGATTTATTTTATTTTATACCTACGTGACTTTACCGAAAGAACCAAAGAGTATGGACTCCCGCAGTCACGAAAGCTTCAAATCAAGATTCTTTAGAACAGTTTGTTGTGTTTAGTTTGTTGCCCTTCCCCGCACCTCCGATTAACACAATTTGGCTACGTACGGTGCAAAGGAAGTTCGATATATATACATCTCCTTTGGTTTAGCTATCCTCATCTCTACATCTTTTCTTCTGGTATCCCTCCCCAAATCTCCCGTTCATGCCTCTCAATTCGTCTCTCCGAGTCTCCCCCGCCCCCCCCCCCCCCCCCATCTTTCCTCCTGTTCCCTGAAATCTCTCATTTTATTTGTTTCTTTTTGTCTTCTTATCTCTGTCCTTGTCTGCTCTCGTGTTTCTTTATACCACGAACAAAAACCTACGCAGCGTTGCCACAATGTCGAATACATCCTAAAATTTGGGGTATTTATTTTGTTAAAGTGTGTCTTATAATTCAATGAAAAATACTAAGAAAGTTAATTAGAAAAAAAACGTTGCTATTGGAGAGCCATCTTACAGAAGATGAAAATTAATGTGCTACTTAAAAGGGGGATATAGATATCTTTTGAAAGATGTTTCTGATTGGATGGTGGTGGTCCCCTGCCCTTAGGGAGTCCTGCATTGCAAATGGAGAAAGTGATCCAGAAAATAATTGTGAAACATTCATTACTACACATCTTCCAGAAGACAATGTATCCGCTGGATCAGCGGTGGCCAAACGGCGTCTCCCAAGCCACATGCATCTCTTTAATCCACCACATGAGCCTCTATCGAAGGGGCATAATGGAGAACATTATCAGAGGAGCAAAGAATGATGTCTCCCAATGCTGAAAACTGTTTATATATATACACACCCTTGACTCTTTGCAGAACTCATGGGTACTTTTTTGCTCTTGGTCTGTAACAGATTGGGCACCCCCGCTCTGGATTATAAGACAACTACGCCAACTCTTGCTTTAAAATACAGGAGGGGAAAAAAATGTGCGTGTTATCTGGAGAAGTGGCGTTGCTGCTGGCCGTTGAGCAGACCAACCTTTAATGAGGCGGTGCCACTGCTTGCACACAAGTGCGGCCGTCTTGTGCTGCTGGTAGGGAGACAGGAATGCCAGGATGTACTCCAGGAGCTCCTCCGGGAGCTCCCAAACCGATCGCTCGTGCTGCTGCTGCTGCACCGCTCCACAAAGCCCGAGGCCTGGCCTGTCGGCCAACTCCTCCACATCCATAGCCTCCCCACCTGCCTCCATCGCCGAGGTAGCGCCGGGCCACTCGGCCCGCCGCCGAGTGAAAGGCTCACATCCTGCATGTCCTCAGAGTCGGGGTAGTAGGGCTCCTCTTCACTGTCTGACGAGCTCGCCATGCTGCTGCCCCTGTGGGGTCACATTGAGGGCACGCACGCACACAAATATATATATCAATTAATAATGAAATACATTTGGGATTTGTACCACTCAGTATACACGAGGGGAGACCCCCACCTCCCCCGCGAGAGCACCCCCAACCCCCCCTCCCCGCACTGCCTGCTCCCCGAATATCGCAATGGAATGAAAAGTCACAATTCAGGGTTGTGATTCAATCTAAGAATGTCTTCCTTTATTAACACTGTGGTGAATGTAGTATGGTTGTTGAACTTCTTTGCCCCGTATGTAGCCAACCATAGTGGCCTCCAGTGGATAGTCTCACATTAACCCTTTATAAAGTAATATGTATATTCGGTATTCACACTATTATTTTAGTGCAAGGCTATCATGAAAGTGCTATGCTTCACGAAAGAGTATGTTCTGCAAATCGGGGGACTATGTTGCCATGTGCTTTCTCAATTTTAGTAACATGCAAAAATTGTCTTATTGCTTGGCAATGTTACTGCACCGAGGCCATCATCCTCCAAACCTAAAATTATCAAAGGACTATAATGGTAGTAGTGCACTAGCCATAATTAAAAATCTATCTAAAAATTCTTCAGTAACATTGCATTTTATTCTAAAGAATATATGATGGGCTTATGTTTCAGGCAGTGTATAATGTTAAATGTTAAATAAGCGATGAAATGGAAATGTTGCAAGCTTAATATTTGATACTAATCGAGTCAATATATCACAGCACCCTGTTACAAAGAAAAAGATTCCCTGTGTAGCCTTGAACAAACTGTTAGCGAGCACGTATAGGCTGGCACATCACACGAGGGGTGGGTGGCCAGAACCACGCCCGGCTGCCATTGTCTCTCGAGTGGTGATGTTTGCACACCGCACCAGGTACTCATTTGATGCCGAGTTGACCTAAGGTAGGCCCAGAACGAGTTCAGATAATAATCACTGGTGTTGGCCATGAGCGGGAATCCAACTCAGATCGCCGGGTTCTGTTGGTCCCACAAATCTTGTGGCTGCAAGCCAAACTAAAATGTGTTTTCTGGCTTCATGCAGCCTTGAGAGCACATTTGACATTGGTGGCATAAATATTTATCAGCAGCCATCACCACACTCTGCTCACATATCTATACAAATATCTGGGGGGGGGGGTGTTTAGTGGAATTTTCGGAAAAGTGGCGCAGCGGCGAATGTACTGCGCTACAAACCTAGTAGCCCATTGTTCAATTCCCAGACACAGCTGCTAGCACGAGTGATGAGTAACATTTAAACTAGACCAGGACCCCAACTTTACAAACCCACGCCGATCAGCCTGGTGAAGTATGGTTACGCAACCCATTTGACCAGCACAGGGAAGAGGCTTTCATCCAGCAGTAGATCGACGAGCTACTGTAAATAATTCTTAATTATAGGTCTCTACAGCACAACTGCTGAAACCTACACTGTATCATTATAAATAAGTGTTATTATTATAAAGGGGAACGTTATGCATAACATTTTTAAACAAGTTTGTTCAATCCAACCAAAAAAATTAAGGACAATCTTACTCTCGCCAGAAAAATACAATTAGTTGGAAAGAGCGGATGTCAGATTGACAACTTTAAGGGTAACGCCTAAGCAACGGGTGGCACAGCGGTTACAGTGCGCAAGCCGAGAGTTCAAATCCGGTCGGGTGTCAACTCAGCCCTTCATCACTCTGGGGTCCATAAAATGAATACACCTCCTCTTTGTGGGGAAGTACAACAGCGGTTGTCCTATTCATTAACTTGCCCTGCCACAGGAATGTGAAATTTCTCATACCACTGGCTTCAGGGCTGTAAACAGGGGAAAGAGAAACTCAATTTTACATGGAAACTATGCGAAAAGCACTGTGATGCAAAATAACACAGGTACTTTAAATTGTAAAAAAAAAACTATTTCTAGCCCTCTGTAATTCCACTGCTGGCTATCCTTGAGGCTGGTAAACATTTTGGAGGGGGTGGGTATTGGAAAGAGGTAGTTTGGCTAAAGCCATCAAAACATCGCTGGGTTCTGTGACTCTTACAGGATGCCTTTTGTCTGCAAAAACTGTGAAACCAGAGTTTTTACTTTCATAGACACAAAATAATACAAACATTTTACAGGCTTGCCTAAGATATTGGAAAGTAGCATATATCTTCACAGCGCTGGTCAGTGCGGTTGAACGTCAGGAGCATATATGTGGAAGCATAGCAGTACAGTACAATGGATTCTTCTGTACTGCCTTGTGAAGCCCACAATGTAGCCTTGCATCTTGGCAGCGTAGTTTGGAATTAAGGAGTCATTTCAATTTGCTGGTATACATGTATGATGATAGAATACTATTATTGTCGCGTAGGTCAGCAGAGTGAAGGTAAGTTTACTAAAAATGTCCGATTAAGCATAGTTATATGAATACTTTATAGGAAAGTTTTAGACAGTAGGAGCAGCTCAACATGGGAATATGTATCGTGAGTTAAGTATGCAGGTAGAGTTTCGTAGATTTAAAGACGACCCATGGATGATTGTAAAGGTGATTAAAGGCCATGCAATATTATTATAAGGGATGATGGCCAGTGGTCGAGACAAACCACAGTGGCAGGCAAAGGATGGGATATGTATTACAGGATGTCTACCACGGTGAAGGAGCGATAGAATCAACTCGTGTGTGTCAGAGTTAAAGATTGGATTGTTGCATCACGAGATCCTGAGAGATGACGGCAGCTTGGGGGTTGCCTTCATCCATAAGTCCATAGATGATGTTTGATTAATTATTGTTTAAATCTGAATTTGATAAATTCATTGGCATGTATCAATAATATCTTTGCAAACTTGACAATCTTCTTGTTAGGTNGGGGGGGGCAGGAATGGGCCACTGGTGTTATATATGGCCAGGTATCGAACTAAGGGCGATCAGTTTAGAACAGTGCTCTAACAACTGTGCCACTGCTTCACGCCACAAGTAGTTAACAAAACAGACTCACCACATGATTTAGAAATATATATACACGCAATTCATTATTTTTTCAACGCCTATAATTTTCAGTAGGAAAAAAAAGATTTTATTCAACGGTGAAGAAAGGATATCTCGACCCAAGCGAAGTAACCGAGCGATATATTTTTTATCTGAATCACAGGAGCAGAGTTAAGTGACAAGTGTCGCTTTCGCTGATATCAAGAGGTTACGTCCGATGTTCACCTTCATCGCATTCCTCTTCATCTTCAATGCAGTAATTTGCCCTTCGAGAGGTTTGGTAGTAAAAACATCAAAGTACGCGTTACATTGTTTTCGCTCTAAATAAAGGGTTGAAATTAAGTCCCTTTTGTAAAACTTCCTTTGTCAGCAATTTTACGAATTTTTAACCCTTTTTGTAAAGACGAGCACACAATGTTGAATCGGCCAGTTCCAACCCTATGTTAGTAAACCGGAATCGTGTTTTTCTTCCTCGCTCTGATACCCGCAGGTAATTGACCTATTATGATTCCGTGCATAACAATGAAAGTGAATTGACCTAGGGGGCAGGGCTCAGGGTGGGTACACACTGTGGTAGCACGAATATGCGTGTCGACATACTAAAAGCTCACCAACGCTCACTTAGCAGATTGGTGAAGTATGGTTAAAAAAACTCCCAAAAACCGGCACAGTGTGTGGTAGCACAGCGGTTCGTGCGCTGCACTTCAAACCCAGCGACTAGATATCGATTAACGTTCACGATCAACACTAGGGGCGATTATATGAAACAGTCCTGGGCTTCCACTAGGACGACTCAGCCTCAAGTGCGTACTTGGTGTGGTGTTAATTCAGCTATCCAAGTCATAAATCTACATAAACAATTGTGGGACTGAAGGATGCAGCAGTTGTCCTTCAGCAATAAGTGGATGCAGAGGGCTTGATGCTCACAGCAAGAGAGCAAACACGAGTCTGCTAAAACATAGCAAGCTGATGGGTAGGAGTACAGGTTGCGCATTCACCAGTCTTCCTTGGTCAATTAACCTAAAACATCTATGCCTTTTCTGTGACCTCTGGTGAGCGAGCTTTGGCCACGTCAGCGCCTCGAAAGTTAACCTAGCATGGCACAAGCACCATGGTGACATCAACACCATTCAGTAGCAAATGGAGGTTGTTGTTTTTGTATATGCATTTGTATGTGTATCCATGCGTGTTTTATTCGCTTCAGTTGGTTCGCTCCGAGTATAATCTGGCCAAATGTTTGGGTCAGCCAGAGCAGAAAAATCCTTCCTTCTGGTGTAACACTAAATCATGATGACATGCAGGCTGAAGAAGGACAGGCTAAAGAAGGGCAAGCTGCCTAGATAGTCTCTGGAGTAGCAACGAAAGATGGGCAAGCAAGAGGAAACAATAAGCCAGATTGGAGGATACTGGAAAGGCAATCCTGGGAGCTCCATTACCAACTGTGTAACGTGCATTAGGAGTGTAGGACCCTCGTGTGTAAAGCTGTTGGGTCTGATAGAAAGTTGCAATGGTGGGGAGTCGTAGGACCAACAACTCGACCTTGACCTTGAGACACGTGTGTAATATGTGAAGGGAGAACATCTGTGCTCCACTGCAGCTGCAGATTTCAGAAACCCCTGGAGAAGTTGCAGAGGGGATTTAGCAACAACGTAAGGCTGTCCAGAACTTCACAGGTGGACATCACACTGTGGAATAGATTTGCAGAGGTGGGAAAGAGGAAAATAAGGATTAAATTGGTTGGCTCCACATTCATGAGTAGGAATTACGCCATGCCTCTGTGGCATCATGCACACCCACTACATTTAAATAGGGATTGGCTTCCACTGCATTGCATATTATGCGATCCACCCATTCCTCATGATAGACACACAAATAAGCAGAATGAGCAACAACATGGTGACTGAATAGTCTTCACTGCATAAACCTTTCACAAAGACAGAGAATTCTCCCCTCATTAATCAGGCCACTTGTTGTAATTTATACCATGCACAATTTGATAGATGTTCCAGTCCAGGGACGCTCTTAGGCTGACCCAGCCTAAGTTCAGTGTCGACTGAAATTCGGCTCGTGAACATCCACAGTATGATGAGGAATGAGGCTAGACATGTGTGGTGCTCTCTTTACAACTCTCTCACACACACGGACAATGTATGCCATGCCAGCTGGAATAGATGATCTGCGCTCGCTAAAAGCACTCGCAATGGCAATTTATATAGATGTGTGCCTTGAGCTGAAGGTAGTAGGATAAGGAGTCATGGCCATATCACAATTTGGCAGGAATATAGATTTTCACCGGCTTGTTTTTTCCAAGGTCACTTTTCACACCATCGTGTCAAAAGGAATTATAGCTCATTATCATGGTGCATTAAGTGGATTCCAGATACTAGTGGTTCTTGGGCTAAGTTTTTGAAGCAGCTCATTCCATAAGCAAGTCAGAACTGTGGTACAAGAGATTCCTTGCCAGAGTGATGGCACCTCTTAGTCAGGAGAACCATAGAACTGGTTTTGACATTATGGGGTCAACCTTGGCAGGGAAAGGCGACATTGTGATATCTCGCACCTCGCTCAACCATTTGGCCATGTGTGTTTTAAAACACAGCAAAAGTTNAAGAGATTTTCACTTAACATACCCAAAACGCAAAGCCAACCAACATTACATTATTTTTGTGACTACGTTTTGCAACACTGGCGCAGAGCAGTGGTGCACTGGTTTGCTCGGTGTACTACAAACCCAGTGACCTTATATTTCTGGCCACAGCTAACGTTAGTGGCGAGTTATATTTAAACCAGTTCTACCATCCTCTCCCCTAATTGACCAACCCACACTAACCAGCACAGTGAAGTATGGTCAAACAACCCCACTACCAACATGACATGAGGAGGAACGTTGCGGACTACAAATACATTTTTAAACACCGCATTCCAACCATTACCACCACCCTAACTTCAGCTTGATTCCTATCCAACAAAAGCACACCCAATGCCCAGGTGAGACACCAGGCCACAGCGCTAGGATGAGGGCAGGGTGGTCATGCAGAAAGCAGGAGGAATGGAGGGAACACAGCAGGAGGTGGAAGTGAGACCACGAACTCTCTCATTCATGCTTCTGGCATGGAGACGATAGTCTGCGTGCTGTGGCGGCCCATGATTGTTCTCGGTCACCAAAATATAGGCTCCAGCATAGTATGAAGTGGTCGTAAAAACGCACAGATCGAAGAACCACCAGTGGCTAAAATCTGCTGCCTGTCATTTGACGAAGAATAGGGTTGGAGGCAACATTGACCTTATGTTATTTTTTATACAGACAGAAAGTGCTCATTGCGGCTATTCATCAAGGTTGACTTTTTTGCATTAATTTTAGCATACTGCCAGTGTAAAACCCATAGTCATTACTGGCGGTCCATAAAACGGGACCATGTTAATGCACACCTCTGCCACGCTGTCACTCGTAATAGTGATGCATAACACCACAAGCAGCAATGACAAAAAACGGGTGTGAACAGAAAACAGCACAGCAATGCAGTGAAATTCATGGTGACACTGGCTCTGATTGCCAAGCTGGAAAATAAATTGTTGTACATGGGGACCAGGCCTGAAAGTATTTATGAGCTCTCATAAATTTTATAGAAGTGCAACTACCGTGTAATATGAAACATTCCCCAATTCTTTTAAATGATGTATGAATAATTATAATGCTGTTATAACCGTTCTAATGAAATTAGTTTAAACGGTATTATTAAAATGAACAAGCCTTTATGAGCGGCTTTAAGAATAATTAGCAAGGGCATAGAATCAGACGCAATTGTTTTCATTGATCTATATGAGTCATCCCATCACGTCTGGCAGACACTTTACATAAAAGTGTCTGTACATAACGAGTAAAACACAGTCATGAGCAGTCACTGGACTTGTGTATGCATGCAAGCACATATCAAATAATGTATCCGCACACAGGCCAACAACTAAGGCACCTTCAAAATTATTCAGATTCAATTCATGCGTTCAGAAACACTATAAATTACAGTTTACTAACTCGAACAGAAAAACCATATAAATATGAGACATGCATTCCAATGAACGTTGCTCAAAATAAAGATGAAATATGGAAATGCATCTTTGAAGTGAAGTGCTCCTCGTGCATAGAACAATGGGAGTGAAGTTGCGGGGACAGTCGTTGGCACACTGCATTATGAACCCAGCAATCATAGTTCAATTCATGGCCATGGTTCACATCGGTGGCAAATAATATCTGAACCGGTCCTAAGCATCCCCCTCCCTTCACCAACTCGCATTGATCAGCGTGGTAAAGCATGGTCAACCAACCTCAATGAGCGACAAGGCATGAGGAGGCCATCATCCAGCAGTGGATTCAAAAAGGGCTGTAAATCACTATTACCTGCTTAACATTTAATTACCACAACATGTCAGTTGTAATGTGTGACGCAGTGCACTGATTTGTACGTATCACAGGCGACATCGCCAAAACTTTTATATAACCTGCAATAGGCCAACAATTCAATTGCAACTCTGAATCGTACCAATTAATTGGATGGCAAAAGAGGAATATCTTACGCCTTAATATTCATGCCTTTATCTCTTTTATAAATGTTTAGCCTTCACACGGATGACACTAATCACATAACATGAGTTCCACAATGGAGGCAGATGTCGCCCTGAGATTTTTTTCATTTCTACTCTTCGATCCCATGTACATTACATGTATAGAGCCGCTTTGTTAACCCACTGCTGATCAGTGTGGGTGGTGGTAGCAGTTATCATAGATGTGAGGACACATACGGTACAACAATGGCATTTACTGCACTGCACTCTGCTGCTGCCCACAATATATCCCAGCCAGTAGCCTATACCACCTGTTGTATATGTTGGTAGTGGCCCATCCAAGCACTATCCTGGCTCACAACCCCATTTCGCTTTAGAGGTGTGACGTGATCGGGCACATTCCGGGTGATTTGGTCAAGGGCCCCATATACAGCAGTGCATCCAAAATTCCTCCACTGCCCTTGTGTCTGTTACAGTCCATGGAGGCACACTGCAGCAACCATTCACATACAGGGCATCAATCAAAAATTACTTTATTTATTTAAGGAACCTTCTTAAAACAAATTTTAAACCCACGCAATTAAAATAATAATTTTAATCTACGACCATACATTTTGTACCATGAATTTAGTTTTCATCTGTGAATGCCAGCCTAAACAAACGTTTTAGGTTTTTTTTCTTTGGAGGGTCATACAGTCTGTTTTCTAAGTATAGAACCTGATCAGTATTTGCAATACAGTTTAAAATATATTCTTTTTTATACAAGCCAAGGTTAATGTCTGTAGACAGTTGTGAGTGGATGGCTTGTGTTAAGGACACCGATAAATTACTTGGTTTACAATTAACTTTTATTATGAGATTGTTATATTTAAATACAGAATAATTGACAGTTCATTGTCAATTACTGGATGAAGGCTGCCCATTCCACTAGGTCAGGGGTCGGCAACCAAAATAACAAGAAGAGCCATTTCTTTCCAATTCGTACAAAATTCAGTATTTCAGAGCCGCAATGCATCTGAGTACATCGTATCATCGTCAAGAAGCAGCCCGTAAAGAGCCGCATGCGGCTCCGGAGCCGTAGGTTGCGACCCCTGACGTAGGTCATAAGGGTTGTTTGACCATACTTCACCACGCTGGTCAGTGAAAATTGTGAAGGGAGAGGGAGAGAGAGCCAAGAACTGCGAAATATATCAAATGCACGGTTGTTAGCAGTGGCTATGAATCAAGATTAGGTCGCTGGATACTGTATATAGTACAGCAAGACAACTCCACATTACTGCTCCACCCTCGAGTGCCATTTGGAAGATTAAGAATTGATTGGAAGATTGCTTGGAATACAAAGTTTACGTCCTTCCAAAAAACGTATCCTTCTCGTAAAAAAGAATTAAAATATTTATTTGCCTTTATATTGTCATAAATGTATTTATCAAGCAGGGAATGCGTTATGAACAGAAATAAGCTGTATTTGACGTATTCCATTAAATTACAGTACTGTAGAGTTATATATCGGATGCTACTGTAATACAGTCGTGGCTGTTGAAGGTAAATAATTCATGTTTGTAAAATGACAAGGCTATCCACTCATGTCAGGGAATATATTGCGATTGTTTTCACTTGCGTCTTAACAGTAAATCAGGAAACAAGATAATTAAATAGGTGTTGATTATATTTTCCAACAATGATGAGACTATGGTGAGATGGCAGAGAGATGGCAGCAGAAAATTGGATCCTTGAAGCTGTTGGAGATTTGAGTGTTATCCCTTTGCATTCGTAGGTGTTTTTTTTCTATAGCTACTCCGATTTCCTCCTGAATACCAACTACCATAAACATATATTCAATTAGCCAAACATCCCAATGCAGGACATTTTCCAAACCATCTTTGAGGTCTTCGTAAAACTTTCCCAGATAAATGAGGGCGTTATTATCACTATTCTCATTAAAACTCAATGTGTCTATTGTAAAAATTCCGCCTTATAATGGCAGTCACTGTCCACTCGACCAACGCTGTTCGTACACAATAAGTAATTGTTTTATGGCAAAGACCTCCACCGACACCTGCTGTCAGGTAAATCGCATATGGATATGACAGGCAATGTAAGACAATGTTGAGATGTGGTGTGAAACACTACTGCTTTGAAAACCAGTGGAGAGGCAGCTCAGGGAGGAAATGTGCTTGAAAGGACATCCCCCCCGTGGAAATGGGCACTGAAATCAACTCGTGGACAGGTGCAAGGTGGAATGTTACATTGCAGGACCATGCTAGATGGGGACGGCGTGGGAGGCATTCATCCAGAAGTGGATTGATTATAGCTACTGATGACGAAACCCACGACAGTTATACTAATCATTACGCAGTTCATTTTGCCATGTTTCCCCACCCTTAATAGTAAATAGTTACACAGTACATATTTCTAAACCTTCAAGTATGGTGTCCGTGGAACAAATTAGAAGAATGTCGATTATTTACCAAAGAAAGCCCTGCGCAAGCTTTTTTTTCAAGAGGGACCTGCCTCATTTGGATGCGTAGCCCACACAATCGGCGTTTGGCTTCGTGGGAAAAACCGCAGAACCCGGAGGAAAAAGCACTACACGCACGAAGGGGGCTGTGATTGAACACCGCCATATCCTCGGCCACCTCGTAGCATTACGCCTACAACACCTGGCAAGCCCTGGTGGTCATCCACGTCAGACCAAGAACACACTTATGATATCCGATGAGACTTGGGCGCAGCGAGGGTTATTTGGTTATAAAACCCAGCAAAGTGGACGCGAGGTGTGATAGGGATATGATGTCTCTATATACATGGGCCCCCATCACCTGCATGAGAACAATTGAACGGTGCAAGGACTGCACGTTTTTTTTTAGATAGAGCCCCCACAAACCGCATGGCGTGGGGGAGAATATCATCAAGCAGTGTAGTGACTAATTAACTGTTCGTGTATACTTGTATAGGTTCAGCCGTGGCATGTAGTAGTACTGTAATAATACTGAATGTTAGATGTGACGATGTCGTTGACGGAAATGGTGTACATTAGTGATGATGTACAATGTAAGCTGATCATCAGATATGATGTATGCGGTAATAATGGTCGTGTTGTGGTGGTGCTGGTAGTAGTAGGTAGTGGTGGCATCGATAGTAATTGTGTAATGGTTATATTGTGAATAGCTGTATTAGTATTAAGTACGGAATTAGTATTATTAACGCAATTAGCAGTGAGAGCAAGAGGGGGCTGATGGTGCTGAAGGGAGCGGTGGTCCCACAACCAGTAATAACCATGTGTAGTGCCATTTGCTGCCGTACAATTACCACTGCACAGGCGCATTAATAACATTAGTGGCACAATTATTCGTAGCGATAAAATTTACGAAGCAGTGTGGATCTTGGGTTGGTACCGGCCACCGCTATAATAACAGCGCGTTCATAATCAACGTTTTTGCGTTCGATCGCGTTATTTATAATGTGTCGTAAACCTCCACCACCCGACACGGCCAATCAGCAAAAAAGTGTCACGTTGACAAAAAGACAAAATAGTTCACTGCTTTAGCCCACCGGTGTGTTGAAGCGTGGAACCACAACATTTACAATTTTTTGAGTTGTACGACGTTTCGCTGGTAATTGCATCCAGCATCACAGGGCAATTCGCCAGTCGTATATTATCATCATCATCAAGGAGACATCATCAGCACGCATGTAAAGCGGTACACCGTCACATTGGTACTGTTAGTAACTATTAAGAGAGACGAGAAATTAACAAAACGTGGGGATGGGGTGG
Source organism: Lethenteron camtschaticum (assembly GCA_018977245.1). NCBI lineage: Eukaryota > Metazoa > Chordata > Hyperoartia > Petromyzontiformes > Petromyzontidae > Lethenteron > Lethenteron camtschaticum. Next base: position 8,618,246 of record MU249596.1, read on the forward strand.
GAGAAACTCATGCGACACACACCAGGCCTGAGCGTGAGGCGCCGCCACCACCACCACCACGGTCACCAGCCACGGCCACCACCACCACGGCCACCACCACCACCTTACACACAAGAAGACAACAGCCGCGCACACACGGAGGGCGGCCCACCTTTGCGATCCTCCTCCAAGCCGCCTCTGTAAACGACGCGCGCTTCTCTCCTCTTTACTGCATCGGGCATTTAAGTTCGCTCCTTCAGTCGCGGCGCGAACGAGGTTGGAGGAGGAGGGTGGTTTGGTTGGTTGGTAGTGGTGGTGGTGGAGATGGCGAGACCTCGTCCGAGGTTTAATTTTCCTTCTTCTCAGTGGCGCACCGAACCGAGCTCCGTCGAGTCCCCACTTGCAGCCACCATCTTTTTGTGCCAACTGCGGGAGGGGGCGGAGGGCCGGACGTGGGCAATGACGTCATCGCCCCCGTCCCGCCCCACCTCCAGCGCGATGACGTCACCACGCGACCGAGAAAAGTCCGCCGCGCCGGAGCAACGTCACCGCGTGACGTCATCGCGTCGAGTAATCGGTGATTTGAGTGAGCGCCACCCTATTAGTGGCTAGTCATAATAATAGTAATTCCATTTATAATAGCTGGTTTTCATCAAGGATCTCAAAGCGCTGTACAGGACAACAGCAGCAGCAGACACTCGGCATAAAAATGATACTATAATTACATTTCCATAATAATTTTCTAAACGAACTAAAGTTTAATAAGCGGAAGCGTATGAATAGATTTTAAGGCGCATTTAAAAATGTCCACAGACTGAGAGATCCCTCCGATATATCATCAAAGAGCGTTCCATAGCCTGGGGGATTACACGGGAAAAAGCTCGGTCACCAATCGACCCAAACTTCGACCTGTGGGCTTTTGCGACCAAGATTTTCCATAAAATGGGTTTTTTTGGGTGAGATCGCGAAACAGGAGGATTTTTCTCCACAACTCTGGCTGTCGCCTGATGAAGCTGGTTGTTGTAATTACCGGCGGAACGTCACGGTGTTGCTGTACTAGTAACGAATTGGCATGTTTTCTTTACGTGACAAACCTTACTAATTGGCTGTGTCGGGTGGTGGAGGGTTTAACAACACATTTATATTTACGCGATCAAACCCAATAATCTCTATTACGGATAATGTGATTTTATTTTTAAGAATAAACTCATCTGATACATAAATGGAAAATTAAAAACTCTCCAGTAGTTTGCAACTGTGTTCATCCAGAACAGACCATAACAACATATAACAACGCAATGCCCCATCCATAAATACGACATTACAGCTCCTAATGCAGTTATCTGGTATGACCACCTAGATGTGAAGTTGGAGTTGTTGCTCTGCATCCACATCAGCTATACGAAATAATTTTTCAGAATCAATGAGTTTATGTAGGAATACCGTTGTCTATTACTTAAAAGATACTAATAGGTAACTTAATACGCCAATAAAAAACCCCGTTAATTATGATTTTTTTTCTGAATGGTCATGTGTATGAAATTCCCCTGCTTTTATTCTATATGCAACCTCTATAAAGCTTCCCTTCCTGTGGAATGTGCTTGCTATACAGAATCAGGAAAACATCACAAATACTCCAATAGCTGTGGAAACAAAAATGTCAAAACTTTTGATTTTGAAACGTTTTTATTTTATTTCAAAACAATAGTACAGCGAGTAAACACTTCTGCTGTAGTCTATGGCATGACCAGTCACATGCCTCAAACCGAGCTGATGGAGGAAAAAAAGAATATACCCGTGCAGTATTGCTGTGAATCAAAGTACAAGCGTTTCCCTGTGGAACAAACTAAACACTAGACCTCGAATTTATTAAAGCTAGTAGCTACATCAGGGAGTTGTTGTATACACAGTATACACGCGGTGCCCTTTCAACAAAGTGGGTTTTTTTATTTTTTCGGATGCCTTGGAGATTGGAAGTTATGAAGCTGAAGATGTATTACCATACAATCGTTCATGTTCTACTTGTATTTATTTATTAGCCGATGGTGATTCTCATTTGATAGAGGTTCCTGACAAAGTCCTGAGACTGAGTTGTAGCTTCCCTGGATAAAAATACTATTTCCATTAACTTTGACTTTAATGCAGCCTCAAGGCTCAACCTACATTAAAGCAGATATTCAAGCATAAATTGGCAGCATGTAGCATATACAAAACAAATAAGCCAGGTGCTCATAAAGGAGAAAAACATTGGTAAAGAATCCTAAACAACAGATTTAGCTCAGTCAATAAAACTGCACGGACTAAAATAAGCCATTTTTAGTCTACCAGATAAGGCCTACTGAGCTATATAGCTCTTTTTCAAAAGCGACCTGGTCACAAATGATAGCTTCACGAAGTGGCTTCTTCTCATGTGGAAATTTATAGTAGCCAAATACTCTAAACGCCTGTTTCTAATGTGGAATGAAAACCGAAGGACCCGGAGAAAAATCCTCATGAACATGGGGAGAACATTCAAACTCCAAATTTATATGTGTCAGGGTGGGGATCTAACCCACGACTCCTGTATACCAGGCAAGATTTTAACTATCTCCCACACACTGGGTGGTACAACGATTTTATAATTTGAGTTGCATCTCTCTAAACCATCAGATGCTAGTGAACATGGAACATTGGACCAATGTTGGTCCAGTGTCGAAATTACCTAAAAAATACCTTTCACCTAACAATTAGGCTCATAGGCACCCGACGCTGCTTAACTGATGTCCAATTTGCCATTTGGGAGGGGTGGGTGCTGGGGCAGGGGGCGCTATCCAATCTCAACAGGCTTCCCACGATATTGAATAAAAGTGGTGAGTCAGGGTCAAGTGGTTGAGATTGAATGTCAAGCGAGTGTCACCATCATCTCATCCGTAAGGACAGGCTGCCGTCTAGTTTGTACGGAGAGACCTTTCAGTGAAACACACTGACATTGCCACCTTGCTCTGCACTGGCTGGAATTCGGCACGCATAACTCCGTCACAGCCGTAAACACGCTGGTTTACACACACATGCAGTCGCCAGCCTCTGCATGATGATGGCGCTTTCTTGAGAACCCTTAAGGAGGTTGCGGAAGCCACGGCCGGAGGCAGTTGGTTTGGTGTCGCCTTGTGTCGCCACTGGTGTCCATCAGACATCCGACAAAAATCGAGGAAGAGATTAGTTCCGATAATAATTTCAACTTGCAATGAGCCACACAGTATTCGCTCGCTCTCATACCGAGAGAACAACTCAGTGGCATGAGAACACAGAGAAGCAGGTAGGCAGCAACCATGAGATGAGCCGGTGCCAACAATTGCCCAAGCTCTGCAGTCCTCTATAGAAGAAGGTATTTTCGCCCATTAATGAGTGTTTACACGTGGCAGGAAACCGTAGCACCCGGAGAAAACCCATATGTGCGAGGGTGAAACACTCCATCCCATACAGATGGTACAGGTAGAGTCCAAATATTTGCTGTACTACCTTCTCCTGGCAAACCAGGGTATGACACCTCCTTGATGGCCACAGCGAAGGAGTTTCGCAGTATTTGCTCGGTCCATTAACCTTTTCCTCTACAGTTCTGGATTACAGGCATGCACCACTATCGTCTGGTATGCAGGTCAGCGTAATAATAACATTTGCATGATAATGTGTAATTATCCTGTGATGAAACCAACCGGAATGCGCCCAATCTAGTCATATTTCGGAAGCTAAGCTGAGTTAAATCTCAATCTAGCTTGGTGGATGACCAATTATTGTTGGGTAACCAAATATTGGCCACAGGCAAAGCTGTTCACAGCTATGTAGTAAATTACGTACTTTCCTTCTCTCCAGGACTGCTACTGACAACTCTACCTACTCCTAATCAGGTAAGAATTATTACAAAATGTACACGTGCAGTTTTCTTCTGAATTTACTACCGAACGATGCATCCCACGCCATGCTTGGGATGCATCGGATTGCACCATATTGATCAGTGCGGATTGGTAGGCAGGCAGCATAGATGTGGGAGCATAGAAAGCCATGGATTCTGCTGCAATGCCCTCTGCTGCCCACCATGTAGCCCCCCACCCCATTCCACAGTATGACCAGCTACACCACATTTACTCAATAGTGGGGTCAAGTTGGATCCAACATGTCTAGTCAGCATGGAAGTGTAGGGCAAAACAGTCTCGAGAGGGTCGCCATAAAGTGAGCCCTTTCTAGTTAAGGCCCATCGCCAATGACTTATTCCATAAATGGGCAGAATTTTCTAACTATAATAACTATAAATGGAATCCCGTATTATAAGGACGATTTCGAAATGTTAACGGCAAGGCTGCCTGATTCGCGGAACCGCCATGCGGTAGGTCGCGTGTGCTCGCGCAACTCACCTCGTGAGTAGGCGGTGTCGGTGAAGAGCGCGACACGTGAGCACGGGGCCACTTGGAGGCCCTGCCTCAGCTTGAGACACAGGAAGATGAAGGTGAAGACTGCGAGCAGCAGGGATAGGCAGGCGATAAGGATCACCACGCTGTGACCTGCTGGCAAGTGTCATCGTTATCATCATTTAGGGTTTGATACTGTACCTCACATGAGTACAAATTAAACTATTTACTCTTTCTATTTTACCAGGTAAGGCCCACTGAGCTATATTCAGAAGTCACCTAGCCACAAATGATAGCCCAATGAAGTGGCTTATCACGTGTAAATGTATAGCAGCAAAATACTCTCAATGTATGTTGTAATGTGGAGGGAGAAACTGGAGGACCCAGAAAAAAATACATGCGTAATGAACTTACATTAACACATTCTGAAGCGCCGATGGGATTAAGAAGCACAATTGAATAGAGCACTGCACATAGGTAGTCGCACGTGAACTTATGATGAGCAAAAAAGTTTCCAAGACAACCAATGACATTGTGTACAATGGAGTGTATAAGTAACTAGGCATAGACACAATACACTGACATGCAGTGGCACACAATTACAGGCAGCTTCACTGATAACGGTGGCACTCAAGATACTTGTTTTATACTTGCCAGGAACCAAATTTACTCAATTTAAAAACGATCCACAAATTACTCAATTGGCAATCATCGTCGTCTACTGGCAGACAGACTAATGCCCCAGGATCACCCTTGCAAATGAGACTATCCTGGTCTCTTGATTTCTCACCTGGTTAAACAATATAAACATGCCTTCATAAAACACCACAACATTTAAACACAACAATCTGTGAGAATGCATTGGCAATAGTGTCAACACAGAATCGCAGGCTAATTAAGAAGGAGATATTCGTTTTATGTGTGGTTGTCTTTAAATATTGGTAGTGTGTACACAAGTAGCCTCACCATCTTCATGGCTCTGTGTAGTAGGGACCAGGTGACTCGTAGCTGTAAGCCAAAGAGAAGAAAGATTTACACTCATCAGATCCATGTTATGTTTCAAGTTCAAGTTCATTTAGTTTAAACAGTTTCGAACTCAAGAGAAGAGTATGAGTCTCAAAAGCTAACAAAAAACAGAACAAGAACAACTTCATCACACAAACAATTTCAATATTGCAAATATATTTCCCTGCAGTGCAAATGGGTGTGGGCAAATAACCTCCAGTTTGAACACACCACAAAGTACAAAACGAAGCTACAGAAACATTCAACATTAAACAGATATAGGGTGACCATAGTACTAATTTGTGCTCAGATGGAGGGGTCCGATGGTGGTACTAAGCATAAGCTAACTAAGTGAATTATTTGGACCCAAAGCTGCATGAGGAATCCTGGATTTATGGAAAAAATATTGGCAAACCAAATATTAGCTCGAATTCATATCCTAATAAACCAAAAAAATGCATTAATCTCTCTCGCGCCTATCCTGTCTGTATTTCTCATATATCATCCAACCCCATGTTTGTCTTTTGTCTAGAACCCTCATTTCACTCCGTCTATCTCATCTATATATCAAATCTGTCATATATATATATCTTTTCCATCATCTCACAAGGAGTTTATATCATTGTTTTATGCTTTAAAATCCTAATGGACTAACACCACCGCAACCCAACGTTGAAACAATTTCCCCCTTACAGTGCAATCACGATTCACAGTCTAATGCTGGACACTTAGGAGAGGATGAAAGGCACTTGCGGAAAAAAATAACTGGCTGAAAAGGGTGTTGGAAGTATCGAGACTACAAAAACCAAGCCAAGGGACCATAAAAGATAACACTCGGCCAGCAGCAGACTTTGATGCAACAGAGACATCGACACAAGATGTCTTTGGTTCGGAAAGGTAAATAAAATTGAGGCCAACAAATGACCACCATCAGTGACTTTGCACTGCTGTGTGGGAAGAGCAAGAGATAATGGTTATCCACATAAAGACGTGGAACAGACGGTGTAAAGGAGGACTTATAGTGTAAGCCAAAGAAACGCACTGGATGTAACCGCTACTGGCCAAACATCGCAATGCTGAGAAATTACCTGCAAATTACTCAAATGGGATTACACACAGCAGCAACATCACCCAATACTACGAAAACCTGGTAGGCCCCTACTTAAAAAGGCATTGAGATCCATTGGAGCGTTCCGGGGGGACATAAGCAGAGTAATATAATTAATAATACATAAGAGAGAGAAACAGTCATCTTGCTTACTTTGAAGTGTCTGCTACCCACACTTACTTGACCAAATGTATGAATGTTTGCATGTTTTATGGCAATAAATTCTGGACAAACTGGTTTTCTGGTCTTGCTAAGCTTAAGGGGAGATACTGTGATAATGTCACTTGTTTGGTGACATCACATCCCAATTAACGCATGTCTCAACTTTATTCCCACCGTGTTAAAAATAGCATCACTTGGCAGCTCTCCAATGTTTTACTGTGGGAAAACTGGTGCCTTGGTATAGCGATACATCCTAGTGTATGTCAGCAAGCTTGACGTACAACATACAAAAACAAGTGGCAATTGACGCTATTTAAAATATTGGTTCATAACTAGCTTTTCTCATTTGCTATGTGCCTTAGTCTTACATTTATCACTCACCTGACACTTCAAACTCGTGTGACACTTACCCAACACTCATCAGACAACTCACCATTCACGTGACACTCACACCTCGCCAGAAATTCACCTGACACTCGCCTAGCACTCATTCACCACTTATCAAATACTCACTACCTGACACTCACCTCTTACTGCTCACACACAACTCACACCCACCAGACACTCACATCTCATATTGTAGCGGGGTAAATGTGGTTATGCGTTCCTCTGTCCAGCATCCACCACTCACCTGACCCTTACCAAATTCACACCTCACACTTGCTCGACTCTCACTATTTACAAGAGACTCACCACTTACCTGACACTCACCGCTCACCTACGATGATGTGCTAATGAGCCCGGTTTGTCGTGGAGTACTACACGATTTGTTGCCCGTTTGTGAGCACCCACCTGACTCCTGTAGGCTGATGGTTGTTGTGTTTTGAGCATCCACCAGGCAGGGCGCCCATCCTGTCGCCAGCAACCCAACCACAGCCACCGCGAGCCACATCCCAGCAGCCATCCCGTGCACAGCCTGCCATCGTGCATACGCAGATTTAATTAGGTTAAACCAGGGATGTAACATGTTGTGGAAAGGTAAAGTTAGCCCTGAAATTGGCTCCTCATGCCACTGCTGGCAGACGGGTCTCCGCTAGACAGAGCTGTAGAGAGCCCCTCTAGAGGGTATGAGGCCTACTCTTCCACAATGGATACAATTTCTTGACATAGGTGGGATCTTCTTGGTTCTTTCGGTAAAGTCACGTAGAAGGGAAGTAATAAAACAATAAAAATAAAACATAATAAAATAATTCTCACGACGTTTCGGCCACAACGCAAGCAGCCGTCCTCAGGTGAGGACCTGAGGACGGCTGCTTGCTATTTTATTATGTTTTATTTTTATTGTTTATTACTTCCCTTCTACGTGACTTTACCGAAAGAACCAAGAAGATGAATCCCTGCAGTCACGAAAGCGTTAAATCGAAAAATAGGTGGGAGTACCCACACTGACCACGGCACACACGACCTGCCGATCACAATACGTCCAGTCCGCGTGTAGTTTTAATTGTAGCTATCCATCTGTGTGGAGGTTTGAATCTGTTTCCTTGGATGTGTGGTGGGTTTTCTCTGGGTACTCTGGTTTATCCCACATGAAGCCAACCTCTCATGAATGTAAATGGTCAAACGTCCTATTGCAGAAACTGTCTCCATCTGAAAAATACTTTTGTGACTTGGCGAGACTTGATTGGGTAAATAAAGCACAAATGCAGTCAAGGGAAAGCAGAGATTTGGAAGGAAGCCTGCATTTCAGAATCACAATATTAATTTACAGTGAAGGAATCCGATGAGTGATTAAGTTATTTTTTTCACAGTGGTGAGGGTGGCACATTTCATGTGACCATCAAGCAGTGTTGATGCTGGCTCATTGGGGCCCCAAAGAGAACTTATTTTTTGGGGACACCCGGTTTAATTTATAAGATCGAAGATAAATGATTGAAGAGATATAGATTTAGTGAGAAAATATCAGTAAAATAGAGATGTAGTGAGATGATCGAAGCCAGATGCAAACAGGATTGAGATGAGAGAGAATAATTGGCTTTTTTTACATGTTATGGTCGTGATTTGAATTTGAGCTGATATTTGACACATCCCAATTTTTAAAAATGAAATTTGAGTACCTTGAACCCCTTGGGGCTCTAAACGTTTTGTTGATTGCTAGATCTTGACTTAAAGCTTTCGTGACTGCAGGAATTCATGTTCTTGGGTCTTTCGGTAAAGTCACGTTAATAGGTTCAAAGAAAATAACAAAAAAAATAAAAAACTACGACTTTCGATCGCAACACAGGCGGTCGCCTTCAGGAAAAGTGGGGTTAACTTCCAAGGCAAACTGTTTATAAGGGTTTGAAATGGGTAGCCCTAATGTCAGCAGCCAAAGGATAATGTAAGTGGTGGGCAGCCAACCCGACGGTGGTTGGATTCACCAATCAGAGGGCTGCCAGTGAAAATTAGCATGTTAAAGAGAGATTAGCATGTTAATGGGAGATCACAGAGCCGCAAACAAGGGGTCGGCGCACGAAGTGACTGCTAGTGTGAACCGAGTGAAAGCGCAAGTTTGAAATGGGAACATCATAGCCAATTATAACTTAAACTGGTTGATAACGTCCTTCCAATGATTGCTCGTTTGTACCCATCTTCTCGGTTGAAATTCTGTCTGTGTATATTTATACGTATGGCTTCCGGCAAAAACAACCCCCTACCTCCTCGTGGTGCAGGGCGGCAACGCTGTGGTGGGCAGTGCCGCCGGGGGAGGGCCAATATAGATTGGCCTTTCCCTCATGGCGTTTGTAACTACCACAGCGGCCAAATGGGGGCTCTGGATGGGTGCAAGGGACTAGTAACCCCTCCACCTTCAATTAATTACCACCAAACCACGTCTAAAATATCTAATGAATAAGCTTGTGCCGGAGGCCCGGGGAACAGGCGTCTATGACGTCTCCTGGCCAAACCCACTCGGGGCTCCTCCAGAAACNAAAAAAACCACTACGTGTGGCCACGTGGAATGTTAGAATGTTCACTGCGGAGGAGAGGCTGCCACTCCTTTATCGGGAGCTGGAACGGTACCGCCTGGATCTCTGCAGTATTCAAGAGGTTCGGTGGACCGGCTCTGGCTCCTGCCACCATGAGGGGTGGACAGTCCTCTTCTCGGGCAGGAGAATACCAAACAAGACGGAGTGTCTCTTCTTCTGAACAAAATAATGAAGGGGGCGTGGAGTGTGGCGGTGAGGTGTGGGAAGCCGTAAGCCCCAGCCTACTTTGGGCTCGCCTTCCCATCAACCAGAGGTGAGGAGTGGTGGTCGTGGTTACTTATGCCCCCACCGAAGATGAAAATCCAGGGAGGGATGCAGGCAAGGCCGATGAGTCAGATGCCTTCTATGAACTCCTGTCACAGGTGCTGGCTAAAGTGGCCCTCGGGATAGAGTCATTTTGTTGGGTGACTTCAATGCCCGAGTTGGTCATGATGCTGGCACCTGGTCTGGAGTGATTGGAAGGCATGGGCCAGATCAGCTCAATAACAACAGCAGGAGGCTGCTAGATTTTTGTGCAGCCCATGGCCTTGTAAACACCAACACGCTGTTCCGGCATTGGCGCATCCACACATCATGGATGCATGCTGGGTCCAAGCAAGAACATCTGCTGGACTACATAGTGATGGACCAGCGGATGCAGGCCCATGTCCTTGACACCAGGACCTACCGTGGAGCTGATCTGCCCACTGACCTTCGACTTGTCATTTGTAAGATGCACCTGCCATTCTTCCACTCCGGTGGTGGATGTACACCCGGGACCCCATTCAAACCCTTAGTGGCATGGTCTCAGCAAGCTGATGAAAGTTGCAAGCGAGAATTTCATCATAGCTTGCAGCTGGTGTTGGCATCGTCCCCCACTCCTCCTGATATCGAGGGGAAATGAGCGAGGTTTTGGTCTGTGTCTCATGCAACTGCAATGGCTGCTTTGGGTACACGGTCCAAACCTCCCCAGAGACCCTGGCTGACAGAGGAGTTGTTCAAGCTGGCTGAGAAAAAGCAACAGGCCCACTCTCATCGGCTACAGCATCCCACATCAGAAAATGTGGCTTACCGCAACCTTCGCTCGGAAGTTCTGAGAGCCGTGAGGTGCTGCAAGGATGGGTGGTGGTCGCGGGTTGCTGAGGAGATGGAGTCTGCCTCAATGGCCCGCGATCACAAATCGCTCTAATTCCATNAAAAAAGTAACCTGCAGCGCCACACCTATTACCATCATTAGGAGAAAGAATGGTGATACAATATCTGACCCCCAGGAACAGGTTTGCAGATTTGCTGAGCATTTCTGTGAGGTCCTGGGGAGGGGAAATCCCTCAGCCTGGAAAACAACGTGGGACAAAGTGGGGATGACCCTGCCGAGGCTGCGGTAACTCAAATATTGGAAGAAGTCACCCCCTGTGAGTGGCTGGCTGAGGTGCCATCTGTTGAGGAAGTACTGAAGGTGATCCAGAGCCTGAGACCAGGAAAGTCACCGGGCAGAGATGATCTCCCAAGCGACATGCTGAGGGAGACTGTGCACAAACTGCCCTACATGACATCATAACAACAGTCTGGACCACCGGACGAGTTCCGCAGGATTGGAAGGATGCCCTGGTGGTCCCCCTCTTTAAGAGGGACCACACAGATTGTAACAACTACAGATGCATCTTCCTCAGTGTGCCGGGAAAGGTCCTGGCAAGGATTATTCAACATCGCCTTGCTTGGCACGCTGAGGAGAGGCTTGCGGAGCCCCATGCGGTTTCAAGAAACCGCATTGGAGGCGGTACTGCACAGATGCCAGGGAATTCCAACAAGACCTACATCTCTGCTTTATTGACCTGGTCAAGGCCTATGATACCATCGGTAGGCCTGGGCTCTGGGATGTTCTTCGTGCTTTCGGAACGTGGACCCCCTAATGGAACATCTTCGCTGGTTAGAAACATTTAGGCTGGCCTGCCTATGACCCATCCAGGGTTTAACCAAGCTGGATTGTATGAGGAGCTCACAAATCCTTGAAAGATCTGGACAAAGTCCCATCGGTGAGCTCTTCCGGCAGGCAAGGCTGCGTTGGCTGGGCCATGTAGCCCGCATGCCCAGCCAACGGAAGTGGGCTTCCACTGGCTATCAAGAAAGATTCGTACATGAAGCCATATATATATAGACACAGACACAATTTAAACCTAGAAGATGGGTACAAATTGAGCAATCATTGGAAGGACGTTATCAACCAGTTCAAGTCATAATTGGCTATGATGTTCCCATCCTACCAGCTTGTGATGTTCGTTGTGCTTTACTCCCATTTCAAACTTGCGCTTTCACTCGGCTCACACTAATACAGCCACTTCGCCCTTGGTTGCGGCTCTGCGATCTCCCATTAACATGCTACCCTTTGATTGGTGCAAACCAACCACAGTCGGGTTGGCTGCCCACCACTACTTACATTATCACTGGCTACTGACATTTGGGCTATGCCCATTTTAAAACCTTATAAACAGTTTGCCTTGGAAGCTAACCCCCCATTTCCTGAAGGCGACCGCTTGTGTTGCGATCGAAACGTTGTAGTTTTGTTATTTTTTGTTATTTTATTTGAACGTATCTTTGTGATTTTACCAAAAGACCCAATAAATTGATTGGTTAGCTTATAACTAGCACCAGCGCTGGCATGAAGTCTGAAGTAAGGCAAAAGAAAGTTTCGAAATCAGGCATTCATTTATAACAAAAGGAAAACCGACCTGGCAAAGGCCGATTGACTTTTATCTTTGCAAAGTAGAAACATGTCCACACCTTTTCCACTCACCCATCTCAAATTTCAATTGGAAACTAAACATAGGCACTGCAGTACATTACATAATATAATTACACATTGGCACTGCAGTACATTACATAACACGTTGAAACGGTAGTTATTATTTTTTAAATATATTGACAGGAATGGTAATGTATCAATGTGTACAGTATACATGATATAAAGGACTAAACATTTTATTTTAAATCCAGGACGGCAATGGCTTTTGCCGCACTGCCCTCTGCTGCCCATGCATGGTGGTTACCCCTGATCAGTGCCTATCTTATTACAGACCAATTCAACACCTTATTGGTCCATTAAATCATAAATCACCTTCTTGGTTCTTTCGGTAAAGTCACAAAATAATTTGTCTAGGCGCTCTTCTTCTCACCTCCCCCCCTCCAACCCAGTTAAATATACGCTCCAAGCTTGGTGGTGTTTCATTCTTCACCTGAGGACGGCTGCTTGCGTTGTGGCCGAAACGTCGTGAGAATTATTTTATTATGTTTTATTTTTATTATTTTATTACTTCCATTCTACGTGATTTTACCGAAAGAACCAAGAAGATGAATCCCTGCAGTCACGAAAGCTTTAATCGAAATCATAAATCACGTTGATCCTACAAAGTCCCATCACAAGGGGGAAACACAAACGAATAGACAAAAAACGGGTTTTCTGCCATATTTAAACGTCTGTACGCCGTATGGACCTGACAACTCAATTTCCCTACACAAGAATACGGGTAAACCGAATGGGTTGGCACGGTATGTGCATTGTCCAGGCTCAATCCAGCTTAGCTTCCAAGATCTTACGAGAATGAGTACATTTATACAAAAGTGATTTAGTCATAGGCAATGACCAATGTCACTTGAGATCCAAACGGCGTCGATATTCCTCGAAAGCCAATGGTATAACCACCGACCGCATCCGAACAACAAAAAGCCGAATGTGCACATCTTCCTACATTTAAAATTCAAGAGAAGCCACATTCGTGTGATTGTGGCCATGTAATTCAAACTTGTGGACCGTTGAGGATGTAAACCACTGTTAGTTTATGCTCACTCAATGGAGGAATAGTAAAATGATACCAACTCTCTCTCTCTCAATCTTAATTTTGGAGCTTTCGTGACTGCAGGAATTCTTCTTTGGTTCTTTCGGTTAAGTCACGTCTAAAGATAAAATAATACATTAAATAATGGCATATTACGACGTTTCGATTGCAACACAAGCAATCATCATCAGGCATCACAAGGATGTCTGTCTGCTTGTATGTCTGTCTATAGTTTTCTAGTTAGATTTGTGTTGCTATTTCTTTTATGCCTGATGATGATTGCTTGTGTTGCAATCGAAACGTCGTAATGCTATTATTTAATGTATTATTTTATCTTTAGACGTGACTTAACCGAAAGAACCAAAGAAGAACAACTCTCTCTCCTTAAGCCCTCTTGTGGCGAGCAGATCTTGACATTGGCATCGAGCTCTTGAACATTTTGCCATACGCAACAATTGAAGAGTCAATGCAAACGGGAAGCACAAAACGGTTGTAGAGCTCTAAGGTTAAAAGGTGCAAATTTAAACTGTCATGCATGTGAAGAAATAGGCTTTGTTTCGCTGTGTAACAGGAGGGAAAGTAAAGTAACACTCGGAATTAAATATCAGACCTGGTTTGAAATTCAGAACCAACACACCCGTCAATAGCAGTGTCTTTAAAAGAGAAAAAAATTGCGACGTTTCGGGCAATTACCCTTTTTCGTGACCCATCGGTTTGCGGTATAAAACTCGCGCTCTGATTGGCTGGACGGTATCACGTGGTCATCGTGAAAAGTCCAATTTCAAATTGGCTGAACGTTTGTGTCGATTTTTTAAATATATTTCTTCTTCTTCTTAAAAACTGGAGTAATATATCATTATAAATTTGTTGTTTTCTTCACACGGTATCTTAATAATGATGTATTATCACAGTTAATTAGTTGACAAATAAAATAACTTTGTTATTTTGCTTTATAGGCCGAGCAAGGATCCTGCGCCTTGCCTTGATCCTCTGCCGCGCTCCGTGGGCCGGACTGGCCAGGCGAGAGTGGAGGGTGCGGATTGGGCCTCCCGACCCCGACTTCACTAACAACTAAATTAATGACGCTGTAATACAATTACTCTAGATTTGAAGCTTTCGTGACTGCAAGTATTCATAATCTTAGGTTTTTTCGGTAAAGACACGTAGGAAAAAAATTAAATAATAGAAATAATAATATAAATTAAATAATAAATAATGAAGTGAAAGAAATCGCTTTTTTATTTCTATTAATATTTCTATTATTTATTTTTTACCTACGTGACTTTACCGAAAAAACCTAAGATTATACAACTACTCAGTAACTTGAAACTACCCTATGACAAAATCATCGGAAATGTTGCCTGATCTCGAAAGCTAAGCAGGTCTGAGCCACGACAGTGTCTTGGATGGGTTACCGCAATGTATAACACAGGTAACTATATATGGGCTTCATCTTCTTGGTTCTTTCGGTAAAGTCACGGAGAAGGGAAGTAATAAAATAATAAAAAAACATAATAAAGTAATTCTCACGACGTTTCGGCCACAACGCAAGCAGCCGTCTTCAGGTGGAGAACAGGTCTGTCAAGTATACAGTCTGAATGACTGTCCACCTGAGGACGGCTGCTTGCGTTGTGGCCGAAACGTCGTGAGAATTATTTTATTATGTTTTATTTTTATTCTTTTATTCCCTTCTACGTGACTTTACCGAAAGAACCAAGAAGATGAATCCCTGCAGTCACGAAAGCTTTAAATCGAAATTTATATATGGGCTGCTGCGAGGTTACTTTGTCAACAGATGGCAGTGCGAAATAAAAAAATAAACGATTGTTGTACTCTACGTCTATGCTTCGACATCTATGTTCCCCGCCTGCAACCCGCACGACGTGAGGATGCCCCCATCCCAGGACTGTAGTTCAAGTTCATTATTAGGTGTAGCCCTGTGAGCCATTCGGCTCTTGAATCGGGTGCAACCGCAACAAACAAAAAACAAAACATGAACAAAAAACATCTTAAAGTGAATATGTGACTAAGGGCAAACAGAAAATCCAAGAAAAGACAGCAACATACTGCAGAAAAAACACCGTACACCAACGCTGTGTGCAAAAATCCCAGTGGGATGCAAGTCAAATAACAACAACCACAAGACAACTTAGATTAAGGCCATCAGTCTAACTCTGTACTACAACAAACATGGCTAAACCAATACACTTTTCGAAATCACCAAAATAAAGCCATGAAAGCAATGAAAAAGCAATCAGTGAATTGTTAAACGGAGTTTCACAGTAATACAAACGGAGTTCCACAGTAATGCATGAATACAAACCGTGTTGCAAAACTGACATTTGCTTCGTCCGACCATGAGAAGTTGTGCAACATTTGAAGAATGATGCTATGGAATATGGGTGCAGGTCAACAACAAAAAAGCTAAGCCGTGTAAGCTTACAGACACACACTGTAAGGTCAACAGTTGCTGATACAAAAGGGTGACAAAGTCACACTCGACCACGGTCAATACATCGCCGGCTGGCTCTTCAAATTCGCTATTATCTGCGACGTTCTGTTTGTAAATGTTATCCACCTTTGCACGTGAGCTGATTTGGTCGCTCCCAGTACCGTGTCGATTAGCCTTGACCATTGTCCCTTCTGAACACGGCGTGTCCTGCCCGCTTATCAATGCGAATGGTGTCAGGAGCTCGCGTTCTCCAATTATTTTTTAAAGAGTGACACATTGCATTAGACAATACTACCTATGACTTTAACTGTCTGGAACAAGTTCCATTTCTATCAAACCTCACTCGTTTGTAAAGTGTTGTCTCCATTCGCCTGAATGCATACCTGTCAACCCCTTATCAATGCCCTATCTTATTACAGACCATACAGACCTTATTGGTCACCCCGTGCCCTTATAAATATCAACGTTAATCCTACAAAAAGTCCCATCACAAGGGAGAAACACAAAAAAAATTGTGGCCGTAATGAAACGGCTGTACGCTGTATGGACTTAAAACAAAATTTCCCTGTACAATAATACGGATAAACCGTGTGGGTTGATAGGTATGGGAATGTCACAGAATATAATTTTTCCGTGTAAAAAAACATTCTTTGGACCCTAATAAGCAACCATTTTTTAAATCCGTTTGTCGATCCACTGCTGGATGAAGGGCCTCTTCCATGCCGTCTCAATCCAATACCACAATGGCTCATATACAACTCGCCACTGATGTTAGCCGTGGCCTGTCATCAAACTCAGGTGGATTCACGATGGATGCGCTCACCATCGCGCCACCGTTCCACCGTCAAAATCCGAAAAACGCCAATTCTCGCACAGGCGATTCTATGGGTCTATGTCTGGGTCTTTATCGTCGATATTGATCGATTAATACATCGTTTGGGCCCTAATCCGCAACCAACAATAATCGTGATGTAAACCCAGGTATACTCGACAATGACACCTAGCGCCAACCCTACCTATTCAACAGCAATCATGAACTGAAAGTATCTGACAGTACGGCGCTTGACACCAGCCATGGAGTCAACATTGGGGGGACCAAATCTTCCAGGGTGTCTGGGGGTCCCAATCCAGAAAAAATATCTAAATTTGAAAACTCATTACCTGCCGAAAAGATTTATAATTTCACTAACACATGGGATGGACGTTTTATTTATTTTTACAATAATGTCTAATGGTGTATTGTATTACATTTATCTGTTTTTACTGTTTACCATTTCTTGTTTCATTGTATGTAATGGCAGAGATTAGGGATTAATAACGTACAACCATAATCATATGAACAGAAATATATGCATTGATTTATATGCAGACAAGTCCAGATATTGTGGCCAAGGTTTAGCAAATTGTTGTTTCTATTTACATAGCAATTATATTTTTATAGCAATATATTGGGGGGGGGACATTTTGACATTTTGAGCATATTTGAATATTNGGGGGGGGGGGGTGTGTTCCCCCCCCCAATATCTAACCTTTTTTTGTCCGTCCGTCCGTCCGTCCGCGTACGCTCCCTACCGGGGGATTTAGCTCTCGGGCCGTGGGGTTCGGCGAGATTAAATTTTGCAGGTGGGCACGCCCCAGCCCCGCGGTAAACTTAGGCATTTCCGATTTTTCGTCTCTAAACTTTAAATCGGACCGATTATCGATTTAGTGCGATTTATCTTTATTTATTTATTTAACGCTTTATTTATTTATTTACTCTTGCCGGCCGGCGGGACCACGGCGGTTGCCCCTGGCAACGGGTAGAGACGCATTCGCTGCGGGTGGACGCCATTTTGAATTACCATTAAAAATATGCGCACGCATTAACACGCGATTCTGAGGTAAATTCATCTTCACTCCCCCCCACACAATGTGTGCAATTACTATTATAGGGTCGGTAGATAATAAAATTATAGCGATTAGACAGTATTATTGTAGCGCGGGGGGGGGGTACGGGCAATCTAGGCAAGGCCGGAGGCTCTGCACGGTACTAGGCCTCGACACCCCACCCGTGTCAAGCGACGACTTTGTGGTATAAACTCGATATACCCGGCGTTGCCCGGGGGAAAATACATTTAAATCTTCTGAAAACTTTAAAACATTACATACCAATGAAAATACAAGTGTGTAATTAAAATTATAAACCCGACGCGCCAAGAATCGATTCTCTGAATCGCGCAAAGGAATCGAAGGTTGTAGATTCCTTTAGATTCGGACGATTCCCGTTTACTATAAGTTGGTTAAAGTCGATATAAACTGCTACGAACGGGAAATATCCGGCGTTGACCGGGGCAAAAATGTTATTAAAAACTCCTGAAAACATTAAAACATAACATATCAATGAAAATAAAACTCTGTCATTCAAAATGGAAACCTCCTATGCGCCAGGAATCGATTTTTTGAATCGCACAAAGGAATCATCGAAGGTTGTAGATTCCTTTAGGAGCGCCCTTAACATGTGGTGAGGGAGAGAGTGGTGAGGGAGAGAGTGGTGAGGGAGAGGGTGGTGAGGAGAGAGTGGTGAGGGAGAGTGGTGAGGGAGAGAGTGGTGAGGGTGAGAGTGGTGAGGGAGAGAGTGGTGGTGAGGNAGAGAGTGGTGAGGGGAGAGTGGTGAGGGGAGAGTGGTGAGGGGAGAGTGGTGAGGGAGAGTGGTGAGGGGCAGAGTGGTGAGGGAGAGAGTGGTGAGGAGAGAGTGGTGAGGGGAGAGTGGTGAGGGGAGAGTGGTGAGGGGAGAGTGGTGAGGAGAGAGTGGTGAGGGGAGAGTGGTGAGGAGAGAGTGGTGAGGGTGAGTGGTGAGGGAGAGTGGTTAGGGGAGAGTGGTGAGGGGAGAGTGGTGAGGGTGAGTGGTGAGGGGAGAGTGGTGAGGGGGAGAGTGGTGAGGGTGAGTGTGAGGGGAGAGTGGTGAGGGAGAGAGTGGTGAGGGAGAGAGTGGTGAGGGTGAGTGGTGAGGGAGAGTGGTGAGGGGGAGAGTGGTGAGGGGAGAGTGGTGAGGGGAGAGTGGTGGGGTGAGTGGTGAGGGGAGAGTGGTGAGGGGAGAGTGGTGANGGGGAGAGTGGTGAGGGGAGAGTGGTGAGGGGAGAGTGGTGGGGGGTGAGTGGTGAGGGGAGAGTGGTGAGGGGAGAGTGGTGAGGATGGAGATGGTGAGGGGAGAGTGTGAGGGAGAGTGGTGAGGGAGAGTGGTGAGGGAGAGTGGTGAGGGGGAGAGTGGTGAGGGGAGAGTGGTGAGGGAGAGAGTGGTGAGGGAGAGAGTGGTGAGGGGAGAGTGGTGAGGAGGAGAGTGGTGANGGGGAGAGTGGTGAGGGGAGAGTGGTGAGGGGAGAGTGGTGAGGGGGAGAGTGGTGAGGGGAGAGTGGTGAGGGGCAGAGTGGTGAGGGAGAGTGGTGAGGGAGAGAGTGGTGAGGGGAGAGTGGTGAGGGAGAGTGGTGAGGGAGAGTGGTGAGGGAGAGTGGTGAGGGGAGAGTGGTGAGGGGGAGAGTGGTGAGGGGAGAGTGGTGAGGGGAGAGTGGTGAGGGAGAGAGTGGTGAGGGAGAGAGTGGTGAGGAGAGTGGTGAGGGTGAGTGGTGAGGGAGAGTGGTTAGGGGGAGAGTGGTGAGGGGAGAGTGGTGAGGGTGAGTGGTGAGGGGAGAGTGGTGAGGGAGAGAGTGGTGAGGGAGAGAGTGGTGAGGGAGAGAGTGGTGAGGGTGAGTGGTGAGGGAGAGTGGTGAGGGAGAGAGTGGTGAGGGGAGAGTGGTGAGGGGGAGAGTGGTGAGGGGAGAGTGGTGAGGGGAGAGTGGTGANGGAGTGGTGAGGGGAGAGTGGTGAGGGTGAGTGGTGANGGGGAGAGTGGTGAGGGAGAGAGTAGTGGTGAGTGGTGAGGGTGAGTAGTGAGGGTGAGTGCTGAGCGGTGAGGGTGAGTGGTTGTTGTGAGGGTGAGGGTGAGTGGTGAGAGTGAGTGGTGAGGGTGAGTTGTGAGGGTGAGTGGTGATTGTTGAGGGTGTGATTGGTGAGGATGAGTGGCGAGAGTGAGGGTGAGTGGTGACGGTGAGTGGTGAGGGTGAGTGTTGAGGGTGAGTGGTGAGTGGTGAGGGTGAGTGGCGGTTATGAGTGGTGATTAGTGAAGGGTGAGTGGTGAGGGTGAGTGGTTGTTGTGAGGGTGAGTGGTGAGGATGAGTGGTGAGTGGCGGTTGTGAGTGGTGATGGTGAGGGTGAGCGGTGAGTGGTGAGGGTGAGTGTGAGGGTGAGTGGTGAGGGTGAGTGCTGAGTGGTGAGGGTGAGTGGTGAGAGAGTGGTTAGTTTTGAGGGTGAGTGGTGAGGTTGAGTGGTGAGGGTTAGTGGAGAGGGTGAGTGGTGATTGGTCAGGGTGATTGGTGAGGATGAATGGTGAGTAGTGAGGGGTGAGTGGTGAGGGTGAGTGGTGGTTGTGACGGTGAGTGGTGAGGGTGAGTGGTGANGGTGGTGGTGGNTGAATGGTGAGTGGTGAATGGTGAGAGTGAGTGGTGAGTGGTGAGTGTGAGGGTGAGTGGTGAGGGTGAGGTGAGGGTGAATGGTGAATAGTGAGTGGAGGGTGAGTGGTGAGGATGAGTGGTAAGGGTGAGTTGTGAGTGGTGAATGGTGAGGGTGAATGATGAGTAGTCAATATGACTGCTGTTATCATACCAGGTACCACCACCACAATATGTACTCCTCTCATCATAGCAGATACCACCACAGCAGTATGACTGCTGAATCATAGCAGGTACCACACCACAATATGTACTCCTCTCATCATAGCAGATACCACCACAGCATATGACTGCTGAATCATAGCAGGTACCAACACAGAGTTGCACTGCTGAATCATAGCAGGTACCAACACAGAGTTGCACTGCTGAATCATAGCAGGTACCAACACAGCAGTATGCACTGCTGTTATCATACCAGGTACCACCACCACAATATGTACTCCTCTCATCATAGCAGATACCACCACAGCAGTATGCACTGCTGTAATCATAGCAGGTACCACCACAATATGTACTCCTCTCATCATAGCAGATACCACCACAGCATATGCACTGCTGTAATCATAGCAGGTACCAACACAGCAGTATGCACTGCTGTAATCATAGCAGGTACCAACACAGCAGTATGCACTGCTGTAATCATAGCAGGTACAACACAGCAGTATGCACTGCTGTAATCATAGCAGGTACCAACACAGCAGTATGCACTGCTGTAGTGATAGCAGGTACGACCTCAGTCGGTATACACTGCTGTAACGATAGTAGATACTGCTATCGAGTTGGTAGATACCGCTATAGTAAATACTAAAACAGTCAGTATATACCACTACAGTCAGTCAATACTGCTACAGTCAGTATATACTGCTATACAGTCAGTACATACTACCACGGTGAGTAGCTACTAGAGTCAGTAGATACTACTACAGAGTCAATAGATACACTTCCTCTGTTGTATGTAAGGTGTTGTTAGTATATATACCTACGAGGGGTAAAGATATTTTTGGGGGGGGGGGGGACCACAATTTTCGGAAACATTTTGACATCAACTATTTACCCCACACTTTCTACAACTTTTTGGACTTGTGAAAGCCTCTTATATATTTGTTGGTGGAGAAATGTACAAACAGCCCACCGGGCTTTGACAATACCTTAGTATCTGTGTATATATATGTAAGGTTTTTAAGAAATATATTTTTCACCCGGCAAAGCCGGGTACTTCCGCTAGTATATTATAATTACGGCCTTGTGGTGAAGTATGGTCAAACAACCCGCCTGACCGTCATAGCCCGGGAGACGCCTTCATCCAGCAGTGCTTGGCGAAGGCGCTGATTGACATTGCCCGTCATTAAGCACCGTGTTGCTAATGACGGGACAGGGGGGGTTAAGGTCAAACGTGAGCACGGTTGGCCACGTACGGCGCGAAAGAAGTTCAACGTAGAGTACAGACATACGGAGTAACAACAACAACAACGAGACGTATGGCCAGCACAGTACTTGCGACCCTTTTGCAAATCCACTGCTGGATGAAGGGCCCTGCCCGAAGCTTTGTGTCGGCCATGTGAATCGTTTCAACCACGCCGGTGTACACGAGGTATGACGCCTTACGGGATTGCAGGCTGCGGTGAGGCTCTACTACTGTGCTGGACGTTACAGGTTCACCAAACACGAGGAAGGCTTTAACACCACGCGGTTTTGTCTGTATGTGTACCATACGTTGGGCGACAGACAAGAAGTTCACCAAAAGAGATTGCGGGGTTTCGTTCACTCTCGGAAGCTGCTAAGCGGCGTTCAGTCTGGATAGCGTTTGGATGGGCTACCACGGCGTGCCAGAACAAATTCTCCCAGGCTCATTCGCATTGTCCACGTTGGTGGGCAGTAAAAAAACACAACGGATGCATCAACAATCACAATGTTGGCACTGCAACTGTGCTCCCAACATCTACATGGCTGTGTGCCTTCACGGAACCCGCGTTGGCCACCGTGGCGAAAACCGGTCAAACAACCCGAACAACAACTCCACGGACCCAGCACGCACAGGCGTGGGTGGGGGCATCATCATCCAGAAGTAGATTGACAGCAGGGACGGCTGCCTGTTGCAGGGTGGTCCAGATGTATTGTGACCCCCCCCCCCCCCCAATTAATTAACCCCTAACATGATTTTCCTTTGCAATATTAATTTCTGTTTTAAATATACCTCGTTTTAATTTTTTAAAGTTTAAGATGACTAAATGGGTGGGCAGGGGGGGGGTCACAAGACATTTAGGCCACCCTGCACAGGACTGTACGTGTAGGATGACACCGTACATGAATTGCGAGATACTCACGAAATTGCGGCGAAGACCATCAACGTTGGGTGGACGTTCCGAATGAAGAAAGAGCGAAACTAATGGCTTAGGGTGGGGGACGGACTCAGCAGCAACCCTGGCAACGTAGCTTCTATGTGTTTTTTATTTTCCAAACCGGATTTGAGCAGCCCTTTAATCTTTGTACCCTTGGGACAACAGGATGTGCTACTGTGATAATATTCAGCTCTCACAAAGTGCTGGGCCCGCATAACATTTCTTCCTTACACACCCTGCCACACTGCAGTTACTGGCAATGTTGAAGGACAATCGATACAACTCGACAAGAGTTTAACGTGTGCGCGTTGACGAGCGAGTTAAGCCGAAGTTGGGTCTCTTGTCACGGGCAAGAACTCCGTGGCGGTCAGAGTTGGGGCCACACCTGGGCCACGTCACTCAAAACGCCGCGCGACCCACAGGTATTTACTCCTGGCCGGCTCGTGGGCGTGCAGGTGGTGGTGGAGGTGCTGCTGGTGGTGGGAGGTGGTGGGTGGGTGTGGAGGTGTGGGTGGTGGGTGTGAAGGTCCTGGTGGTGGGAGGTGCTGGTGGTGGTGGAGGTGGTGTGGGGGGTGTGGAGGTGTGGGTGTGGTGGGTGTTGGGGTGTGGTGGGAGGTGGTGGGAGGTGNTGGTGGTGGTGGGTGTGGGGTGTGGTGGGTGGAGGTGGTGGGAGGTGGAGGTGGTGGTGCTGGTGGTGGGTGGGTGTGTAGGTGTGGGGGTGGTGGTGGGAGGTGGTGGTGGAGGTCCTGGTGGTTGGTGGGAGGTGCTAGTGGTGGGTGTGTGTGAAGGTGTGGGTGGGAGTGGTGGTGGGAGTGGTGGTGGTGGTGGGGTGGAGGTGTGGGGTGGTGGGTGGGTGTGGAGGTGTGGGGGTGGTGGAGGTGGTGGTGGGAGATCCTGGTGGTGGGTGGGTGTGGAGGTGTGGAGGTGTGGGGTGGTGGTGGTGGGTGCTGGTGGTGGTGTGGAGGTGTGGGGGTGGTGGTGGAGGTGGTGGGAGGTGCTGGTGGTGGTGGGTGTGGAGGTGTGGGGGTGGTGGTGGGTGGGTGGGTGTGGAGGTGTGGGGGTGGAGGGTGGAAGTGTGGGTGGAGGTNGGGGGGGAGTGGTGACGCAGCTGTTCGCGCTACGCTGCGCTACGAACCCGGCGACCCGAGTTCGATGTCCGCTCACGGCCAACAACACCGGTGACGATTATCTGAACCGGACCTGGGTGTTTATACTCGGCCTCAAATGAGCACCTGGTGCGTTGCGTATAAAAAAAACTTCGCCACTCGGGAGGCAAAGGCGGCCGGGCGTGGTGCTGGACACCCAACCCCTCGTGTGCCGTGCCGGCCTTCATAGGTGTTCGCTAACAGCACTTGCCCCAACAGTATGTTCATGTTATACGGGGATCTTTGTCTTTGGTGGGAGGTTGGGGGTGACGCAGCGGTTAGCGCGCTGCTATATGAACCCGGCACACCTGAAGACACACACCACCACCACCCACCCTGTCAAGTCATAGGGGGTTTGTTTGACCAATTATGTACAGGGGTTGGAAAACCTGAGGCGCATGCGGTTCTCACTAAGGACTGCTTCGTGACATTATATATATTTAAAAATTAAGGACAACCGTCTCGTACTTACGTGCTTTGCGGCTCTGGAAATATTGAGTTGTTCCTTTGGTTACCGAGTCCTGGACTAAATACCTCACTGTGCTGGTCAGTGTGAGTTGGTAAAAGGGGGTATCCTGGGATTTGTTTAGATAGACGTTTAAGTTGTAACATTCATGTTTCTGTTTTCTCTTTGCACACATTTGCGAAACGAATCTGCAATAACATCTGCATATTCACAGAGACTGGAAGAATCCGATGAGCTATGAAGCTCTTTCCCACAATTATTGCAATTATACCCAGAATGCACCTGAGCTCGCTCGTTGGGTTCATGTAAGCTAAGCAGTGCTGAGACTGGATAGCGCCTGGTGTTCTATGCTGTGGGGCAGAGTGGTGGGCACAGAGGGCAGTGCATCACATTCCATTGCTGTACTCTTACTGCTGTGCTCTCATGTGCTCAACATCTTCAACTCGCACTGACCAACGTAGAGAGGCATGGGCAAATACTCACACGACTCGGGAGACCACATGAACAATACATGAACAATATCTACATGTATATACAGAACATGCACACCCTTACACATGTACATGCATATATGGTACCTGTATTCAGGGTTGTCAGCTTTCCCATTTGCAAACCATGGGGTGGAATTGTGGGTGGGAAGAGAGAAGGGTTGACCACTCCATGGTCAGTGGACAGCAAAAAATGCTATTAACCTAGCAACTTGAGTTTAATTCCCATCCACGTCTCACATTAATGGAGTGAAAACTAAACTATTTTTTTATTTTACTAGGAAGGCCCCACTGAGTTATGTAGCTCTTTTTCAGAAACAACCTGGCCACAAGTGATAGCTCAACGAAGTGGCTTATAATGTGGAAATTTATAGCAGCCACATACTCTAAACGCATGTTTCTAAATGTGGAGGGAAACCCGGAGAACCCGGATAAAAATACCACGACCACGGGAGAGAGACACACAAACTCCGAATATACAGCAGGGGTCAGGTCGGGATCGATCCCACGACCTCCTGGATGCCAGGCGAGGTAGTTAACATCCGCCACCGTAACGCGAATCCGTCCTGGGTCTCGCCCTGCCACCTTCAACCAACCTTACAGAGAATAATGTTCATCACATGACAGCAGTCAAATTAATACTTCTAATTTTTAGAGATGGAATTTAGCCAAATTAAGTGCAGAATCGAATTTACTGTGGCGTAACCACAAACCACTGCCTGGATTCAAACCTAGCTCTCAGCGGTGCCCGCTTAGCATTCTGACCTCTGAGCCGCGTGGCCACCTCTGACTTTGCCCCCATTTGAGCACTCCGCCTGGCTGAACTAGGCCATCTAAAATCACAGGCAACAATTATAGAATATACCCCTTCACGAATTGTTAAAAGGCAGAACTGAAACTATCCGTAGTTTTCACGAAAAAATCGTCACAGTGGCCTAACTATCAAGTGTGTAGGTTGATGCAACTGCACCGTGGTCAACTGGTCATTCCCCCACACGCTCCCTTTTGAAGCCTGGCGCTTGGGCCCCTTTGGCCAGTGGGCCTTATTTCATTTATTGCATGAGGGCCCATGCTAACCATGATAATCCACTTGCTGTCATAACGCAAACATGGGCAAAATGACGGCTAAAACATTAATCAGTCATGTGTTACGCAACCACTGTACAGTGAACACATTTACATTCCGGGCAAGTACATAGACGCTTTGTAAATCTCACCTGCTGCCAATCTTCCCAGAGTTTATGAGCATTGTACAACATTGTGGTGTGCAATTCTCTACGGGAAACTTTTCACTCACCAAAGAGTCGTTGGCCACACACGTATAGTCAATATTTTCTCCCATCATGATCATCATGTTCACAGTGAAATGGCGCATTCGTCCCTTGTTGCAGAGGCTCATGGTTCAAAGCCAGCGGCCGTCCTGTTGAATACTCTCATTTTATTGACCTCAAAAGTACGCGTCGTCTATCTCATAATTGATGCGCCATCATCGCAAGCATAGGTCATTTTTTTATGTATTGTATTTTGAACTTCCTTTGTACCGTACCTGGCCAACCGTGCCAATCGGAGGTGTGGGAGAAGGACAAAAAACTAAACACAAAAAGCATTTGTAAAAAAAAAGTTTTCAATCTAGATTTGTGCGGGTGTCATGGTACAAATGTGAAAACTTACTTGAAAGTTTCACAATTGGAATATACATAGCAATCATCGCCCTACTGAGTCATGAGACTCAATAATACTTCCCTGGGTAAACAATTGTAATAATACTCATCACCAGCTATGATCTATACATTATTGGATGAGGACCTCCCCAAGTCGTAGAGGTTGTGAGGGCTATCTGACCATACTTCACCATGCTGACCAGTGCATGTTGGTGAAGGTTTTGGAGCATTGATATCAACAATTTTGCCTAACTACGCACTGCTTCATGTGATGCATTACCTCCCCACAGCCCAATCACCCTATAATTCTTAAAAACAATAGTGGAATAAATGCCCATTTCTGGCCCAAACTGCATGTCACTATCTATGGTTTGTAAATTAACTCGAAGTGTTGTCCAACATTGCTTATACATGACTCAGACCCCCTATTAATTACGTCACATTGTATTATGGAGTTGTGGTAAAGTGGTTAGCGCACTGTGCTATGAACCCAGAAAACCAGTTTGAATCATGGCCATGGTTAACCTCAGTGGCAAGTAATATCAGAAGCGATCCGCACTAAACCAGCATCAAGTATGGTAAAAAAATCAAACCGATTATCGACATGTGGGTGAGGCCTAGATTCATTTGTAGATTGAGAATGACTCATTTATAATTCTGTCACAATTTTATGTATCTTTAAAAATATGAGTGGGATGGGTGCGCATTAAGGTTTCCAAAAAGTCCTAGGACATCTCAAACTCTGTATGTCAACATACTTGGCTCTCATGCAAGCTTCACTTGACGTGTTCAACATTGTTTACACGTGACACAGATCTCCCATTAGTCCACATTATCACGTACTTTTGTAGTGGGTTCTACGGAGGCACACACTTAACTTGGAGGCAACACATTTATTATAACACCTCAACAGGGTTTCTACATAAACGTACACCGTACTAGACCCCAACAGGGTGACTACATAAACGGGTCAGGTCAGCAACACGCTGCCTGATCCACGATGCCGAGCGTAACGACCGAAGACCGACGACCAAAGAGACGTCACACCGAGGGTTCCATTCCAGCAGACAGCCGTGATTGCTCTCGGGACCTCCCTTTTATCCTCCCGAGCGTGGCCTCGCTCCACCTTCGGCCACGCCCTCCTTCTGGATCTCACCAGAAGGTTCTCGACCGAGCATCACGTGTCCTTCAAGCCACGTCCTTTATTGCCCTCTCTCTGACCGTCACCAGAACCATGCCCCTCGGGCCCGCTTCCGTGCCATCGCTACTCTGGTGTCAGAGAGAGGCTCAAGACGCACAGTTTCACTCTTTGACAGCATCTGGCGCAAACGCCAGTGACTCCATTTACATCACTCCACTTTTAAGTGCATACGTCATCTTGTACATTACTTTAAAAGACGCGAGATGGATGCCCATATCTGGTTTGTCATTCCGTTGGTCACCTGTATAATTCAGACAATTTATTTTGGTCCACTGCCCTCTGCTGCCCCTCTGCAGCTTCTCAACAGCGTATAACAAGCCTGTTACGCATGGTGGTCGGCAACTAAAGCACTATTCAGACTCAATCCTGCTCATCTTCTGAGATCTGACAAGATTGGGCACATTCCGGGTGATTTGGTCACAATTTTTTAGGAAAACAAACGTGATTTCAGACATCCAAAGAAACACACACACATATCTGTACCAGTTTCCACATGCACTTTTATTACTCGCCTAAAAGTCACAAATCAATGTACGAAGGTAAACAGGTGTTCATTATCTCCGCTATATGCTTCACGTGGTTATTAGCAGTGGACCTACATTACAACGAGCACACCTTCGTCAATGGAAACCAAAAACTGTCATTATATACCACGGTAAAGCTGAATTATTTGTCAAAACAAACCTTTCAATAGATCTAAAAATAGTAACATACAGAAATGTCTTATTGGCAACGTTTACAAATTAGAAATTGTATAAGGTTTTATCAATATATATTTATAGTTTATGACGTCGAAGTCATGATTAAGGGTAACTAGCAAAGTCATGAGGTTTACATTTTATTATACGATTTATCTTTGACGAACATTAAGACTTCATATGTAGGGTTTAGGAGTTACATTTAAACGCGTTTTCGTTCACCAGAAGTTTAACACGAAACCAAGCTCGTAGTAAATCACCGACACCACTTTGCCACTTTCTTAAGGGACCTGGAAAAATCAGACAGGCAGTCTGACCAGTTCACTTGCGATCACGAACAAAAAGAAAAACCCCTCTTCTTGGTTCTTTCGGTAAAGTCACGTAGAAGGGAAATAATCTCACGACGTTTCGGCAACGCTGTCTTTCCGACAGACCTGTTCTTCACCTGACGGCTGCTTGCGTTGTGGCCGAAACGTCATGAGAATGTATTTTATTATGTTTTATGTTTATTATTTCCCTTCTACGTAACTCTACCGAAAGAACCAAGAAGATGAATCCCTGCAGTCACGAAACTTTAAATCGAAAAATAAAAACCTTTGGACAAAGTGAAAATACACAAAGGTGCTAATATCTGCATCGTCTGATTTTCCTTTAAACTCACAATGCACAGCAAATTAAAATCGACTCAGTGTTACGGCTCTTCCCCATGTTTTCGGGCTGTGCCGGGTTTAGTTCGGCATGATGTCCCCAAAAAGTGTCGCTCCACGTGCTGGGAGCTTCTTCAAAACTGAAACTGCGCAGCTCGCTGTTCATAAAGTCCAGACATCACGGCGCAAAAAAACACGCGGCACAAAACCCCAACTCATCGGATATCATTGCAGCATGACCACGAGAACGCGTACGGAGCAACTCAATTTTACGTTTCTCATTTCGAAGAGAGCAAGTCACCGGGGCTCGTGGTAAAGTCGTACAGCAGGAATGGTGGCCGTCAACAGTGGACTTCCAATTACCCTGCGGATGTGATTTCATCGCAACATGTATTTTTTAAACAATCGAGGCAGTTTGGAAAGGACTGCGTGAATCACTGCCACATGCAGGTGCGATTCTATGATGCTTGTTTGCAGAGAAAGATATGTTGTGTGCATGATTTCCTGCACTTATTTTGTACATGGGGAGCCAGGTTTAAGGTGGCACACGAACAGTTCACAAGATAATGGCAAATTTTGTGGCGTTCTGCATGTGAAACTTCTGGAGCCTCGACAGACTTCCTATCAGGCCACATGCTGTTGAGTATCACTCACTTTGCTTTCGGGTTGTACTGGGTGTTGTTCGACAGGATGTCCGACGTTTCGCTCCACGTACTGGCAGCTTCTTCAGGAACCAGTTGGACATGGTCCCGAACAACATTTGGTACAACCATAAAAATATCGCTGAGAGGTATACAGCACAACCGCTATAACCTACGCAGTTACACTTAATGAATCGAGTTCCAAAGATTGAGGAAAAGTAGCGTTATACTACATAAACATAACGTGGCAATGCGGTCCATGGGCATGGAATAAAGAAAACGTGACACAAACTGAACATACTCACTAACCTGTTAAGCTGGGTTTAGTGTAATGGGCTTACATAATCATTAGGGCTCAAGCATTAGGAGGGCTCGGTGAAAGTTCCGAGGATCTGAGGAGACATAAGGGGGGGGGGGTTCTCCACATTGCTCCCTCCTCGATAGGTCAGCCTTCTGTCAGCAACATTAGTTATAGATGAACTCACCATTACTTTATTTGTAAAAGATCTTCATTTATCGGGTACTGAAATACCTCGGCATCTGAAAGCACCCCAAGTCACATCATCTCAACCATGCCATTGCCCGAATTAGGAACCGCTGGTTCGGTAGATGGTGGTTACCTCTTTTAATGTTACGTTTTTAATACACAGCATGCTCAGCTTTATTTGTGATGAAAAACATTAACAGTGATAATGTACCAGTGTCCGTACAAAGAGCACATTGCCCCTAAACATATCAACAAACGTAAATTAGGCGAATTAAAAAGGGGCTCTCAAACTGAAAATCAACCCTACGAGGCTACATTAAATTGACTCGTAATGAAATATACAATTACCATCTAAGTACCAGATTTCAATAAAAACCGTTTTGTTCACACATCTCTTTACAGTGAAAATCGCAGGCAGGATTAGTGTTGAGATATTGAAGCTAGAATTTACACGGGGTGCTTTGGCCCTATTTTTACATTGAAAGCCACGATTGTGGCTGAGTGTGGTGAGTACACAACAATATGGCTATTATAAAGTATGATAGCGGTGCAAAGTTGAGTGTGAGCCATGATAAGTTTGTCACTACCACTGCCGTTGCTTCTAAATTTGACTTGTGGTATTCAAATGAAGTAAATATACCAGTGGTAATTGTATCCACCAGGGATCAGCATAATTCCAGACATGATTTGTTATATCCGTGTCTGGTAATTGGTGAATTTTACACAAAACGTATTGGAACCACTTAATTAAAATCGGTCCTGAGAGCAAAAAAGGCATATTGTGTACTCATAAGATGTTGCCACGGTATCTGTAAAAAAAACCAGCAGTCCAACTTCTCACATTTGTTGCATTGATTCTGGAACCCGAGACCATCAGAAGCCAGGGGATTTGTAGCGATGGCAACTGCTCAACGATCATCAATTTGGATGGTAGAGGTGTAGCCCTGGAATTGCTTCCTCGTGCCAATGTTGGCACAGTGGTCTTCACTCGACAGTTCTAGAGCCTCCACAGTGGGTATTTTGGCCTACTCGTGCAAGCTTGCCAGAGGTCTTTGACGAGGTCGGAATAATCCACCACAATACCTGACCAGACCAAGTGGATGACAACAAATGTCAGCACCACCATAATATTTTGCCTGTGGTGAAGTTTCTACACTGCCATGAGGACCCTGCATCATATGAAACACAGGGATACCATGACAAAGGTAAATGTGGTCTGATGTCAGTTTAAAATGAACACCTCTCTCATCCGAACACCTATATAGACATCACAACGGATACGAGGGTGCTACATAGTTCTATTTAATTAGTCACAATTTTAAAAGGTACATTTAAATACAATATATTTTTTAAAATTGTCAACTAATAAAAAATAACGTGCTGGCCCTGGGTAATATACGAATACCAACAATACATATTATAGGACTGATATTGGGCGACTACTGTAATATTGAAGTTAACAATATGGGGTAAACTACGTTAGTAGCAAATTAAAACACTAAAGCCAAACCACAAAATAAAGGCAGGCCCCTTCCATCGTGCCAGACCCACGGTTTTTTTTGGCATTCACACCTTCCAGAGAGAAGTGTATTCACAGGTGGATGTATCTACAGCAACGCTGCACGCGTCGACGGTGCAGGCTGCGCTTTCTGTTTCATCCGCTCTGCATTTGGCAATTTGGAAGGCATTGATTCAGGATTCTCAGACAATCAAGAATTCACTGTTTTCAAGTTGCATGTGAAAGATTTACAAGCTTCTAGATTGCTCATTATCACGAGAGATTCCTTAAGACTGATTGCACGTGTTACTTGCTAACCCGCCCAGACTGGACATCAGTAAAAAAAAAAGCTTCATAGCTCATTGGGTTCCCTCCAATCTCAACGTTGTGGTTCTGATTCTGTATAGATGTACTGTGGAAACTTATTGAAATGGTGTCTCATTGAATTTAACCAAAATTATTAATAATTGCTGCCGCTGAAGTGTCTGTAGTGTGGTAGTTTTTAATAGTGTTTTTTTCCTCTCCAGGCATTGTGAACATACAAGCGACAAGAGATTGACAAACACCACCTCACAGCAAACCTCACAATCCTAGACATATGCAGTCCAATAGTCTACTAGTCACATGCATTGTAACACTGTAATATGCATCGCCATAAAACATGCCCCCCCCCCCCCCCCCTGATATTAATTCATCTGCACGTTCCTACGCATTCAGGAGACGACTGGCAAAACCTTGACACGGAGTCGAGTTTGACCAGAATAGAATGTTGTCCGGTGTTAGCGATGATGAAAGCTTTTCGTTGTTCCGTTTGTGTGGCAGGAACCGCTAATATAATTCCTAACCTTCCACACAAACCACGGAAAGTGAACAACCAACAGAAATATAATTGGAAAATACAAAACTTAAAAGGCTGTTAACAAGAATTTAATGGAACGGCAAAGACCTCTGTTCAATCAATGCGCTTATCTTTTACTAACTGCAGGTTATACAGCTTAAACATTAATTCTGTAACCATTAGTGTAACGGTTGAATTGTAAACATTCAGTTCATACCCTAATCTTGCAGTACTTTTTTCAATTAATTCAGCATTTACAAAATTCAACTTTCACCAAAATCATTATGCGGATGATTTTGTCAGTCATTTTATCACTTCTACATTATTTTTATTAGTGTTTTGTGATCTGGACACTGCATTTGTGTTTTTTTAAAGGTTAATTGCAAAGACATTTTTTGTGAGCAACAATTATGGCGATTAAATCCGCTCTATGCTTAACATAGATTTTTAGATCCCCTTTTGAAATTTAGCCCTTGTAGCGAGCTAAGGAGAAATTTTAATGACGGATGTTTTTACGGAATTACTTGTGCTCAAGTTGAAACCGTTGATCTCACTACACTTTAGATCCTGGATTAATGTAAAGCGAGCAGCTGGTATTAAATTAAAGATTATCAGCAGCACTGGCTCATTGTTATACCGTTCTGTTTTTAATAAAAGTCACCATAGTCAGAAATTATTAATGTCAATAGGGTCTTTCCACCAGGTTAATTGATCCCTATTATACTTTTATGTCCGTGTAAAGTTGGTCAGAAGTGGTCCTCCAAATTCTACAATTAAAGCGGTGTGGTTATGTACACGATACGAAGAGGTACCAGACATGTGCCGCACATTAATCGGTGAGAAAATGAGCATGTGTGTGTTTTAATATCTTGCAAACAATATCGCGCAGAACAAATTTTTTTAATAGTATTTGTCAGCATCACCTGCAGTGTCACAGCCTCTACATGTAGCCCAATAATGAAGCCAACCGAACGCAACCCAAAACAACGTTACCACTTCGCGCTGGCGATAACCTCCGGACGCAAGTGGTGCTCGTCCGCTATTCCACTCGTAGTGTGTGTTGTTAGTGTGGAGAGTTAAGCGGTGATTTACAGGAGCTGGCACTTCTTCTTGCGCTTCTTGGCGGGTGGGGACACAGCACGGCGCGGATGGCCTCGTCAAACACGGTCTTGAGGCCGCGCTGAGTGAGCGCCGAGCACTCCAGGTACTTCACTGCTCCTGCTCGCACGCCACACACAAGCCACCGGGTAAAGCAACACGCAGCAGGACCAGCGCAATGTGCATATAAAGAACCGTTCCCGAACAGGATAACACTTTACAGCAGTTTGTAAAATCCACAGCTTTTAGGACGGAGAATTAGCGGATCTATAATATTGTAATGAGTTCCAGCAGTAGTGCTGTGGTTAGCATACTGTGTTACAAACTCAGCAACGTGTTCTGTTCCTGACCACAGTTATCATAAATGTTGAGCGATGTTTGAACCTGTTTTGGACCCTCCCACCACCACCTTCACCAGTCTGCACTGACCAGTGTGTTGAACTATAGTAAAAAAACTGCATGTAGAGACATGCAGGCCTAAAACACAACTTGTAATAGACATACTGTAGCTGCAAACAGTAAACATATCAATGTAGCTATACAGCTTAGGAATAATAAAAATGTCAATTAAGATTCTAGCAGCTGTCCGATAAAATCAATAGCAAATTATCAAAGCAGAATCTCTGCTCCAAGATGAACCACATGTAATTACAATTCCTGAATCGTCATGGGTTGAAGTGTTCCACAGATTCCAGAAGCTTGTCTGGCTGCTTGCACGAAAACAATGTGAAGAACAGATGGCTAGAGCAGACTTAAAAATGGGCTCAAGTATCTTACTATTGACGGAGGTTATGATCATTCATTTCTAAAATCCCCCCAAAAAAGTGGCATGTTCAGAAAAGCGAGAAGTCTCACAAACAGATAATGTGATCACAACAACCAAATTATGAGTCTGCTACCTTAAGGTAAACAGATGAAATGCAAATTCTTGGTTCTTTATATAAAAAAAAGCCTTCTAAACCCATCAAGCTGTTTCTGAAATGTGAGTGAATCTAATTAGATGACAACGAGAAGAGGTATGAGGCTGCTACAACTCCTACAAATGAATGATTCCAAACCTTCAAGAATACAGAATGTAATGTCAAAAAAAATACTGTCCGAAGGAAACAAGCATAGCAATCCCTGGAGTATTTGCAGTCAAACCTACTGAGGTCCTTGGGAGTGTGTATGCAAACTTCAATAGCGTAGTCGCTGTTAACATCAATTACATTCGACCAACACTTCTATTTATCATATTTCCTATTTATAGCCCTTTGACAATCCATAAATGTATGCAATCCTCCCAGCGTTAGTTATGGTGGTTGATTGACCATACTTAAACACGCTGGTCAGCGTGGAAAGACCCGGGACCAGTTCACAAATCACCCTTCCCCAATGTTAGTTGGGCCAGAATTGAACTTGGGAAGTTGAGCTCATGGCACAGAATAACCACTGTTCCACTGCTCCTCCCCACTACTCCAACGGTCCACAGAGGTGAAAAAGAAAGCTTTGCCTTTACGCATGACACTGATAACTAATGGATATGACACTGAACATTTAGCTCGCAAAATTAAATTATAGATGTGTCAATGAGATTGTATGTGTTAACATGCATCTGCAACGATGCACGAGTATGTGCGTACAATGTGTCCTCTAGATGTGAGCAAATATACCATGTTGCACATATAACGGGGTATTGGAGACATCTAAATAACAAAATGGGATATATTTTTCTCTTTTTCGAATTGCACTCCAGAAGCTCAAAAACAAAACATCGTGAAAAGAAACGCTGCATTGTTTTTAGCCGCGACTCCAAGCTGCACAGACGCCACACAGCCCCAGTTTAGTCCTGTACTGGCCAATTACTGTAGCAATGGACTTGGCGTTCCAGAATTAGTTTGTGATTTTCAGCTGTTTCAAAGGTGCTTTTTTTACATCAATATTATATTTGTGGATTCATTTTAGTAATTCCATATGGCAACATCACCCCTTTATTGGAAACTATTATAGCCGCGTGTGAAAGAAAGTGCCTTCTTGATAACATTTGAGCTGGAAGAATGGCGCCAACTCATATCACTGTGGGAATTGCAAGTGCAGGCAAGGCTGCACACGATGGTGCATTATCGCTACCAATCTCTTTGGCCATGGCCAGGCCCTGTGGGTAGGTGATGGGCGCCAGCTTCTTCTCGCGCAGCTTCTCCACAGTGTCCTTGTCGTCCCGCAGGTCAAGCTTGGTGCCAACCAGGATGATGGGGTGTTGGGGCAGTGGTGGCGCACCTCCGGGTACCACTGCATAAAAAAGATTAAGGGTAAAGTGTGTTATCGCGTGTGTTTGTTTGCTTGCGTTTGTTTGCGGGTTTGTGTGTACTGCACTGCACGACACCTGAGTTGGATTCCCGGCCATGGTTAACATCAAGTGCAAGTGAGGTCTGAAAAAGTTCAAAGCCGCTTCTTGGTTGACTTAGCCTTAAATGAATACCTTGTGCAGCGTGTACACGTTAGTACTGGGGAGACAAAGGTGGTCAGGCATGGTGCAAGTCACACCACCCCACCCTATACCGTTCTAAACTTAATAGGTGCTTGCTAACAACATTTGCCCCAACAGTCTATAAAAGCTACATGGGGATCTTAGTTTGTTTACATATCTTTGTTCTGTTGTGTATAGGTAGTTATATATGTGCATGTATATTTTGCGTGCCTCTATTTTTGTGTTTCTTTACGTAGGTATGCGAGCATTTTCAATCCAGATCCATTCAGTTTGGTTCCCTACAGTCATGTGCTGGCTGGAGCTGTATGCAGTGTCTTTGGCCCAAGAGTTTATAAAGGGTATATGGGTAAAGTTTGTCTTTGCATGCTTATACAAGTGCAGGTATATGAGATGCTATGTGCATAAAAGTGTGCTGCATATATCTCCGTGTGTCCGTATCTCTGTGTACACATGTGCATAAACCCACGGGCTGGTTGAATATTTCAATTCACCCCTTTGCTCGCTTAGTTGAATGTGAAGGAAGTCTTCCTGAACCCCTTAAATCTGCAGCCGTGTTACCATGTTGAAGACAGTGTGGAACATTTCTGTGACGGCAATCCACTGCTAGATGGAGGCCTCCCAACACCATGCGGTTCATCGAGGGGTTGTCTGTCCATACTTCACCAGGTTGGTTAATATGGGTTAGGTGGGGTGAGGTGACTCAGGATAAGTTCAGATATCCCTCAGAAAATGGCCATACAGTACAATAATAAGATTACTGGAATGCATTGTTGCCTACCACGTAGTCCCACACCAACCTACGACACCTGTCATTCATAGTGGTTGCCCACCCAAGCACTCTCCAGGTTTGGTCATGCTTTGCAATCGAGGTCCGATGAGCACCGACACATAGTGAGCGATTTGGTCATCGTGTTGTTATACTGGTAGGAACCTCCTGGTTACACCAGCCCACAGGGGATTATTTTGTCCGTCCGTCGTGCAGGGAGGGCTTGATGGGAGGGTGGGACTGGGTGGGGAGGGGTTGGGTGGGAGGGCTGGTCACCCCATACGTTTAACCTACTCACACCGGCTTGTGCCCGCCCTCAGTCGGCCATATTTGCGGAATCCACCACGCCGCCGTTGACCCTGGCCATTGACGAGCAACCCAACGTTCCTACCAGCTCCCTTCGCAGGAATGTGTTTGTTACATATTGTGCCAATGACCGCGCGTCACCATGAACGCGGAATCAACGCCGAGTGAATGTGGAGATGCTCACTTTGGCACGGACGTTTTCAAAGGAGGCCGGGCTCACCAGAGAGAAACAGATCAGGAACACGTCCTGTTAAAACAAATCCACAACATACGCTTAGTATAAACCAAAGCCTATTCACATTAATCTCTTAATATATTCACCACAAGCACTCTCCTGTGTAAGACTCTCAAAGCAATCTTTGTGACCAATTCCATTTGGCATGGCATATTTGTGTATTTATATATTTATGCTTTTTTTACCTAGGAAAGCATCACCGAGTAATTTTCAAATAATTTTATCAGCATTGGATGATTAACTAATACTAGTTACACTGTTTTTAGTAAATGGATGGAAACCAGAGAACCGAGGAAACCCATGCAGAAAAGTGGGAGAAAATAAACTCCACACACTGCAAGGCACCAGTCACGAGTTGAACCCAGGACTTATTGCAGTGAGGTACATGTGTAAAGGGTAGACCTATTGTTTGTTTATTAGTTGTCTGCATTACCTCTGTAGATGGACAATATGTAAATTAGGCGAGGAAACACATGTATTGCTTACTTGCCCTCCCGTCGTACTCATTGACATGTAAAATTTTCCCTACCCCTCCCTCTCTCTGCCTCCGCCCCCCTGTCTATTTAAGGCCACCCACAGAGACGATCACCCTCTCTGTTCCTGGGTTGCTCTCTCTATGTATCTTGGTGATATCTGTCTGCTTACATGTCTGTCTATAGATTTCTGGTTAGATTCTATGTCGCTATTTCATTATACCTGATGATTGCTTGTGTTGCAATCGAAACGTCGTATGCTATTATTTAATTTATTCTTTTATCTTTATACGTGACTTTACGAAAAAAACAAAGAATAAGACGAGAATGTGTCATCTGTTTGTATTGTTTCATAAATAAATTGGGTCAACACCTGCACTGAGTCAGAGTGAGAGGCAACTAATAATTATTAAACCAGCTTTGCCTGTCGGCTTTTTTTGCATGTGTAATGAGTTCGAATTTAGGCGCACACAACTTCTTGGGAGGCCACACTATTAATTACTGAACACAACAATTAACTCTTACATTACGCATAAGGTGGTGACCACCAACCTACTGTAGCTAACACACACTTCTCTAACTCTCAGCTACTCAGCGTGACCCAGCCAGGTGGGCTACTGGCAAGTCCGCTGACTGGAGGCTTGACTCTTCTTGGCGTCTTCACGATGCATCTTCATTCTTGATACGGGCAGCCTCGAACCTCGTGAGGAGGCTGCTTATAATGGCCTCGGCGTGCCCGGGCCCCACCCTGGCCACGCCTCCCTTCGAGAACCCTCTCGAAGCCCCCCCCCCCCCCTGCTGTCCACGTGCCCCCCGAGGTGCCCCCGAGGTGCCCCAGCCCCCACTGGGATCCAGTCACATGTCCAGCCAGGGTCACAGAGAGTGCCACGACCTCACACCACCCCCGTCGCCTCCCGAGTCCAGAACCGGCCCTGACGTCATTCCGCCTCCAGCCGGGATGACGTCATGTGTGTGTGTGTAGACCCGCGTGGTAGTGACGCTCCCCCACATGGTGACGTCCCACGTGTGCATGTGTACACAGTAGTGATGCTACAATCACTACACATGTACTGTTAATTTGCAACCCAGATAATCCACACACGGATATTGATAGTTGACTTAAAATGTAGGTTTGTCATAGCCAATATTGTATTCCATATTCCTTTTTGGGTTAGTACATGTAGAAGTAGTTTTATGGCAAAATTATTGTCATGAACACTCCACATCAAACGTGATTGTTAAGTTGACAAAGATATTATTTATACATGCCAATAAATTGATAAATTCTGACCAAGAAAGCTCCCACTCGTGGCTTAAACAATTTAACTTATAGCAAGCAGATACTATAAAGATACAACATTTAACTGTACAACTTAGTAACCAAGGCTTCCTAAAACAACACTACCAGTCGACCTCAACTCCATAGGGGTTGCTCCTCTGCTGCCTCTGATGTTGGGAATTTCCTCTCCCATACTCTGCACACTGCTGCCATCTCCGCCTGTGAGAGACCCGATGACCTTACGATTAACGTCCGCTTTAAAATTGTTCCCTACATCAGTCTTCATACTGTATCAACTGCTCATCCATGCCTCGAGGGCTTTATAATAATTTCAACATTTTTCAAATACTATAACCCACAACCCTATCCATCCTTTCAATAACCATTTTCCAAAACGCATGTCTCATAACTGCAAAGCATTTAGACACCATATGTAGAGCCCTTTTGTCAACCCACCGCTGGATAAGGGCCTCACCACTGGCAGCACAGATGCTAGAGCATGATACAGCAATTCAAAAGATTTTCTGCACTACCCTCTACTGAAGGTAGAAAGCAAACACTTGTATTTTTCATGGTGGTTGCTCATCAAAGCACTATCCCGGCAAAACTCTGGTTGGCTTCTGAGATCTGAAGAGATGGGTATTTCAGATGATTTGGTCACGTGTCTGCAAGTGGAAACATCTCATTCTGCAATTCCTAGGAAAACTGCGACTCAGCTATAAGCACTTAAAACAATGTGCGATGTCTTCAAAAAAGTGTGGAGATCTCTGAAAACGAATGAACGAAGCAACAGTTTTGACTACCCGATGTTCAGATGAGGCAAATATCAACTCAGGTACGTGCATTTAATTTGTTTTTTTAACGGCATGCCAATTATTCTGTGTCATGTTATGAGACAAATAATCCATTCAGATCACTCAAAGAGCAGTGCAAACCTTCGTGTTAGAGAACGGTCCACGGAGTGGATATCACTGAACTACTTATGACATCCCTGCGGTCCCTCGATGGGCAGCACTTTCCCACCCATTCTGGCAGAGAAATGCTTGTCACATGAAAATCAAACTTATATTAGAAATTATCACAGCTATAGTGCAGCCAATTTAAGTGCACAACCAAATTGAATGTGACAGGTTTTTGTGTGTGTGCAGGCATTGGTATCCTGCCCGAGGATAATCAATTCACCACACTTGAGAACTTGGTATAATTACAGGTAGCCGAAATCCACATTCTAACAAAGAATCGCAGCTCTGCCAGCTCTTGACACCAGAGCCACCCAGCGTCCTCCTTTCTATCTTATTCAACCAGTTCTGCTACGAATGTGCACTTAGAACTCACTATCTGAGCAGCCAGTTCTGCTACGAGTGTGCACTTAGAGAACTCACTGTCTGAGGGTAAGAGAGTGGACGCAGACGGTCGTAGTCCTCCTGTCCGGCTGTGTCCCACAGTCCGAGGTTCACCGGCTTGCCATCCACCATCACGTTCGCAGAGTAGTTGTCAAATCTGTGCGGTCAGCACAAACAGCCCCCCCTCCCTTATTAGACAACTACCAGGGAATACGAGCTGACGTACACAATCACAAGGATCAGCTTGCTTGTCGGGTTTATTTTGCATGCACCGTTCATTTGCAACCCAGATAATCCATCCACGGATATCGATGGTTGACTTAAAGCATAGGTTTGTCATAGCCAATACTGTAATCAATATTTGTTTTTGGGTTCAGCCATGTAGTAGTAGTTTTACGACGGAATCCTTGTCATGAACAATCCACCACCCAACAAGATTGTCAAGTTTACAAAGATATTATTGATACATGCCAATGAATTGCTCAAATTCTGATTTAAATAATAATTAATCAAACATCATCTATGGACTTATGGATGAAGGCAACCTCCAAGCTGCCATCATCTCTCAGGATCTCGTGATGCAACAATCCAATCTTTAAATCTGACACACGAGTTGATTTTATCGCTCCCTCACTGTGGACATCCTTTAATGCGTATCCCATCCTTTGCCTGCCACTGTGGTTTGTCTCGACCACTGGCCATCATCCCTTATAATATTGCATGGCCTTTAATCACCTTTACAATCTTCCACGGATCGTCTTTAAATCTACGAAACTCTACCTGCATACTTAACTCACGATACATATACCTGTGTTGAGCTGCTCTTACTGTCTAAAACTTTCCTATCAAGCATCCATATAACTATGCTTAATCACACAATTGTAGAAAACTTACCTTCACTCTGCTGACCTACACGACAATAATATTATTCTATCATCAAACATGTATACCAGCAAATTTAAATTACTCTTTAATTCCAAACTACACTGCCAAGATGCAAGGGCTACATTGTGGGCTTCACAAGGCAGTACAGAAAAATCCATTATTGTACTGTACTTCTATGCTTCCACATATATGCTCCTGACATTCAACCCGCACTGACCAGCGCTGTGAAGTAGGATCAAATAACCCTGATAGCCCTAATGGCATGGCCCTCATCCAGCAGTCGACTGACAAAATGAGTGTACAGGTACATTTACATTTTGTAAAAATATAAGCTACTTTCCAATATCTTAGGCAAACCTGTAAAATGTTTGTATTATTTTGTGTCTATGAAAGTAAAAACTCTGGTTTCACAGTTTTTGCAGACAAAAGGCATCCTGTAAGAGTCACAGAAGCTGGCTATGTTTTGAGTGGCTTTAACCAAACTACCTCTTTCCAATACCCATTCCCTCCAAAATGTTTACCACTCGAGTTTAGTTCCCTCAATGAAAGCTTGCCAATGCCCCATTTAATGACCAATTTAAGTGAATCGGCTGGGATAGATTGCGACACGAGTGGGCACAGCTTTCAGTGTCTACCCGAGCCTAGAGCGTTAGGGACACACTTGTGAAAAGCGTGTGCATCCCTTCTCCCTAGGCTATAGGCAAAAGCCTATGGCTAAGTTTTGACAGGGTGTCCTTCCATATATTTTTTAGCACTGGCACTCTAAGACCAGAGAAATCAATTATGAAAATCAGAGTAACGTGCTTGAATTGACGAGTGGACGAACAGTACTGTGTGGCCTTTGGCCTTTGGCATTTGGAATGTGGCTGTAGAGCAAAACCACATGTAGGGCATGTGTAACTATGTGCATCTCTCTCTGGATCTCCGTTTTCTCATGTCTTGCTATATGTTGCCTGTCTCTCCACGTCTTGTCTCAATCTACATCTCTCTAAAAGTATTCTTAGGTTTTTTTCGGTAAAGTCACGTAGGTAAAAAATTTAAATTAATAAAAGTAAAATAAAATAAAAATAAGATTAAAAAAAATACAAAATCACGACGTTTCGGAGGCAACACAAGCTTCCGTCTTCAGGTGGAACCGTCACAGCACGCTTGCTGTATCAAGTAAATGAGAGATTCCAAGAGATACTACCCCGTATATATACTGGTTGAGGGGGGGGGCCAGGACACAACAAAGGCTCATTCCTTGCAGCGTGCTTCAGCCACACCGAACCTCACAATGGCTCCTCCCACCCTCAACCAGTATATATACAAGGACTGTTTTCTTGGAATTTCTCTCACTTGATGCAGCAATCGTGCTGTGACGGTTCCACCTGAAGACGGAAGCTTGTGTTGCCTCCGAAACGTCGTGATTTTTATTTTATTTTTATTTACTTTTATTAATTTTAATTTTTTACCTACGTGACTTTACCGAAAAACTAAGAATATGAATCCTTGCAATCACGAAAGCTTCAAATCTAGATTCTTACAAGTCTTTTGTCCGTCTCCGTGCATCTTTCCATGTCTACCTATGTCCATCTCTCTCAATCTCTATTTCTCTCCATGTCGCCCTTTGTATTTGTTTCTGGGGACCCTCCTCACCTCATCTGCATTGGGCTCTACTTATCGTTAAATAGGCTTTGAGTGAACCTTCACCCTACCTGCTCTGCACCCCATGGCTCATTTCTTCCATCTCTCGATGTGCCTGCCCCCCTGCTAAATATGTCTGTACCGTTGCCTCCAGCCGAGGCAGAGCCCAGAAGCAGCTGTGACATTAAAGCAGCACAGCCGCAAGGCGATGCTTCAACTGTAATATAACTTACATCATTCAAGAGTCAGGTTGTGCTTATTTAAAAATTGCATGGAGAAACCACTCCGTGATTAAAATTGATGAGTAATGATTCTCCCCTCTCAATTTAACAATTATTATTCTAGATCACAATTCAACTTAAATATCTATTCTTTAACATTCTTGTGTAGTGGCCTCGAGTGGCTCATATGAACCCATTACGCACAATATTATACAAATCGCACATTGTTGATTCGTACACCTAATTCAATACACGGATGTAAGCTTAAGAATGTATATTAATCAAGAAACTGATGCATCACTACACCCACACTAGAAAGCACCGATATTACTATCAATACCATTGTCCATAATACAGGCTTTTTTGTTAGATCGTGTAAATATAAAAGGTCTTATTTTTGGGTCTTTCGGTAAAGTCACGTAGATAGGTTCAAAGAAAATAACAAAAAGAACAAAAACTACGACGTTTCGATTGCAACACAAGCATTTGTCATCAGGAAGAAAAAAAGCCTTTTTGTTATCATCAGGAAGAAAACAATTGTTTTTATCTTTGAACCTATCTACGTGACTTTACCGAAAGACCCAATAATATGAAATCCTGCAGTCACGAAAGCTTTAAGTCAAGATATGTGTAGTTAAATCCACCACCACCTGACAGCCAATTAGTAAGGTTTGTCACATAAACAAACATGCCAATTCATTACTAGTACAACAGACCGGTGTGTTGGAGAGCAAATCCACAACATTTACAATCTGAGTACGATGTTTCGCCGGTAATTACAATCAGCATCAGGCGGCAGCCAGATTTGTGTATTATGGATGATATTGGTCGCGAAAGCCGATGTGTTAAACTGACAATACCATTGTATTTTATGCTGTATACAATTTTCATATATCAGAAACACGCAGTTGCTTGATGGCATTCATTTAATGAATTTTCCATTTGACACAAATCAAAGCTGTCCACCTTCAGAGGCAATACCCATCATCTGTCAACAAAAAAGAATGTGTCAACATGCCAACACACTTATACCTTCAGACGTTTACAAATTGTCGGCCATAACGTGTGAATCTTCTCATGCTGACAATACCTATATCTGGGATATGATTCATGGCAAAAAAAG
Organism: Lethenteron camtschaticum; assembly: GCA_018977245.1. Lineage (NCBI taxonomy): Eukaryota > Metazoa > Chordata > Hyperoartia > Petromyzontiformes > Petromyzontidae > Lethenteron > Lethenteron camtschaticum. The sequence goes on from MU249596.1 coordinate 8,662,560, forward strand.
CACTGAAAATTGATTGAGGGATGAGATTAGATGTTTGGATAAACGCACTGGATGGAGGTGGCAAGAGACTGTGAAGAGTTTAATACACTTGGGGAGATCTTTGCTCAGCAGTGGGATATTTAACGGCTAGAATCCAACCCCTGCATCATCATTGGGAGAAGGGAAACATCATGAGCAGGAGTTGTATTAAAGTGCTGCTTAAAGGGCCTCTGGCCTAGGATGACAAAGTGGCATATCTACCTCAGGTAGATGAGTCTCCAATAGTGATTATGCCACAAAAGGATAGTGAGTCACATCATCAATGGCAGAGGATGATCTTAGTGGGTCAAAGGCAGCCACAATATTGGGAGAGATTAATAACTCTTTATTCCCTTACCAGCCACCACATCATGTCTCCCCACAGAATCCATGCAGACAATGCACAGGTTATGATAATGAGGCTGGCTGGATACTGGAAACCTAGGATGAGTTGTAAAAAATTAAGCTGATGGTGGTGGTAAGGGATAATCCTCTAACAATTTATCACAAATGTCAATAGGAAGTGAGAATAATGAGGTAAGAGGATTGCACATTTATGTAGTGATATCGATTATGCACTGACCAATGTGAAGTAAGATCAAACAACCTCCATGACTGACAAGGTGTTGGAAGGAACTTCATCCAGCAGTGGAAAAAAAACATGCTGTACCTAAATCCATCACAGGTGACTGAGGAGATGGTGAAATCAATTTTCTCAATAATTAAGAGGGTAAAGTTTCAATGACTAAATATATAGCACTTTGGAAGAATAGAGAAGTGTTTTATTCAGGTGCATGAAGAAGATGTTGGGTGCACAGGTTACCGAGACAAGCATAGGAGTAGGCACGTAGGTGAACAAGTGAAAGACCCAAAGCCAAATGGTGGAAGACGACAAGATCAGATTTTAAAGGTCAATATCTGAATTTGAGACAGTTCTAAGGTCCCATGTGGTGACATTAATGGCAATGGCTGCGATCTCTTCGCCTTGCCCTTTAATGACGGTTAGTTTTGAAACTTCAAGTTTACTGAATTTTTGGGTCATTTGGTCTATGGTATTAAGAAATAGCACAAATCCCTACACCTCGAAAATGTTTTAAAATATTTTAACAATGCTCCTCACTGTGGACCGTAACCCACACTGACCAACATGGTAATGCAAGAACAAACAACCCCGCGACCTGCATAACCCCAGTAGTCAATTGACAAAAGGCTGTAAAACGTATTGGGGAAGGAAGCTTCACTTTGAAATTTTCTTTAGGGACATTCATGCTTACCATTACTAACTATTAGCTTGTGATACATTATGATGAAAGCGCAGCAGGATACATACACAGTGGGGATGTACTCCCCGGAAGGCGTTCGTCGTGTAGCTGATGAGGAGACACGTCTTACCAACGGCTCTGTTGGAGAACATGCAATATATTGAGGCAAATGGTGCCACACCAGCGCACCCATTAAGACAGTGTTACAGCACACACGCGCACCAAAGCCAGGTAATTATTTACACAACATTTTACAGGCAATGTGAAGCAATCTGGTTTGGTTCATGAACCAGGCAACAAGACTTGGTCCAGTTTTCCATGGTAAACTTTATCTGGCCGACGGAACATGAGTTCTGAGCCTTCTTTCTCACATATACTCCTCTGTTCCACTGGCACATCCGAGCCAAGCCAGGGCACTCATGGGCGTGAGGTTTTCTAATGGCCAATTGCCGTGCGGAACCAAACCACGATACCCTGGCATCAAAACACATCCGAATCTGGCTCGCGGCCGAGCCGGGCGAATGTTAAAGATAAATCTAGCTAAAGATCCGGGAAATATTGAAATACATTCCAGTGGTGATCGTGGCCAAGGCTGGAACCTGGGATCAATGTCACACACAGCTCTCTACACACATAACAGCCATTCAACATGTGAAGACACAAACACGATCAACTCAACAAAAATGTATGGAACAAAGACATACAAGACGTAAAAAAACACACAAATATGGAAAAGGCACACAACACAACCAGCACCCACATACACAGTACACATACAATACACACATGGGACACGGACACACACATACGCACATACATTATACAACATAAAAACAAACGTAATACAGTCCACGCAACACACGGGTACACGATACAATTCAGTGCGTAAATATTAACCACCCATAACCTTTAAAACAAAAAAGACCCCGCTCGCTGGGCCGCGCCCTTCTTAGGCCCCTCATCACTTGCCTCGTAGCCCCTACCGCCCCGAACCCTCGCTCTGGGCGGGAAGCTTAGGCAAGACCGAGGCTGCAGCCCGCACAAGGCCCTAACCAGGCCGGAGTTAAACCGCACTGCACTCACCCGTCTCCCACGACGACGCACTTAATCGCCTGCATCTTGCCTGCGTTCTTGCTCCTTATTTTTAAGTGGGAGGGGGGGGAATCAAGCAGAATTAAGCGTTACGTGTTTTGAAGAAGAAAAAAACCGGAGCAGTCAATGAGCCGCACTCATCCGCCCACGGAACGGAGGTTGCGAGCCGACGCCTAGAGCCGGGCGCGGGGGCGGGGCTCTGCTGAGTGTAGCCACGCCCCGTGCGGGAGGCCCGCCTCGGTGTATTAGACCACGCCCCGTCTGCGTTGAGTCAACCTCAATAAACATTGGCATTTCCATTAAAGAACACGTGCTCTGCAGAAGGGTCATTTCCCGAAACGTCGCCTGGGATGTTTTTTGTTTGTTTATTTTATTGTAAGCCACTTTTCGATTTAAAGCTTTCGTGACTGCAGGGATTCATCTTCTTGGTTCTTTCGGTAAAGTCACGTAGAAGGGAAATAATAAACATATAAAACATAATAAAATACAATTCTCACGACGTTTCGGCCACAACGCAAGCAGCCGTCTTCAGGTGGAGAACAGGTCTGTCGAGGAGACAGAGGCTGCTTGCGTTGTGGCCGAAACGTCGTGAGAATTATTTTATTATGTTTTATTTTTATTATATTATTATTTTCCCTGCAGTCACGAAAACTTTAAATCGAAAAAAAGTTTTCAATCTACATTTTAAAGTGCATAGCTCTGAAGCGCATCTGAAAGCACGCGATGCGGTGACCATCTTTGTTCAATGGCCAGCCAAAAGCCGCTGCTGAGATGATGACCACAATTGGTGTGGTGGTTGTGCTCCTTAAAGTCACGTAGAAGGGAAATAATAAAAGAATAAAAATAAAACAATAAAATGCTCACGACGTTTCGATTTCAACACAAGCAATCACCATCAGGTGTGAAAACCACAGCAAGAAAATTTGGAAAAAGTGGCAGGNTTTTTTCACACCTGATGATGATTGCTTGTGTTGAAATCGAGACGTCGTGAGAATGTTATCGTTTAATTTTTCTTATTTTATTATTTTCCTTCTACGTGACTTTACCGAAAGAACCAAGAATAAGCGTAGTCATAATAATAATGATGATGATTCATAGCAACCCGATAACGCATCGGAGAGGTAAAAAAAAATACAAGCTGGAAAAAACTCCCCATGGAAACAAGACAGATATTGTAAGATACGATGAAAAAAAATCGCACCAATTCATGAAATTGAATGGTTCAACCCCTCCTGGGAGTGCCGGACAAACCCTGGGGGTGCGTCTCTCGATTCTTGAGAACTGGTCTAACAATATATATAACACGGGTCTTTGTTTGTGAACTCAGTTGGGGACTCATGGTCAACTCGACATGACGGAGATTAAATGCATCGTTGTTGGCGACGGGTGAGTTTTCACCATCGTAATTATTTCCGTGAATTATAAAAGAGACAGACGAGACGAGAGAGTTGACACAACAAAGTAGTTTAAAGGAAGTGTTTTTTTATTGTTATCATTGTGCGTTTATGTATTACCTGCTTTTATTACCATCCCCTTCATGAGATAGCCTTTATTAAATATTAGAAGCGGAGGAGGCGAGAGCAAGTTTTAGGGTTTTGGGAATTGTTGTTTACATGATAATGAAGAGCAACATACCAATGTGCATCAAGAAGTAAGTACGTGACGAGTGTATACTTTTACCTTAACTCTAGATACTGCACGCTCTTGGAATGCAGAAACAAAAGCTTACATATTAACGGGGACAAAATATTAACCGTCATATTTGCTGATGACAACGTCATTATAGCATTCAATGGGAACGGGCTCCAGGAAATGTCAGAGTAACTCAATATTCTATTGTGTATGGCGATATGTTCAGGAGTTAAGTGATAACGAGCCGAATGACGCACAGGGTAAATCCTAATAAATGAAACTGAAACTGAGAGTTCGTGTAGTTTTGCTGTTCCTCCATTAGCACCCTTGTTTACTAAGAAAAGCACATCCTCTCAATGTGTTGCTTTTGGTGTAATTTAATTATAATCTGTTAACATTAAATGTTCCTCGGGATTTTACCTTTTTATTTGTATATTTGTCGGTACAGTAGTTCAATACTATGACTCAGTCGTTCAACACGGTCCTCAGACACCAGGAGGAACAGAAACAGTTCCTTCTTCGAGTGTTCGAGAAGCATCGTCAGTAATATCCGAACGCAAAGAAGTCCAAAATTGTCCAAAGAATTCGCAGTGACATTTATCTGGACCATGTTGTAGATACTGTTATAAATGATCAACCAGTATATTTTGGGGTATTTCCTTTAAACTCGCAGTGCTTCAGATTAACAAGCAAATGAATAAAACCAGGATACGTGCCTTTGAAGATAGCAAGCTTTAATTTTGAGTGGCACCCTAATTGACCCATTCAAAAATTCGAAGGAGGCATCACAGTTATACACTCCACTACTCCTGACGCAATTGTCTGGCTGAACCACCTCATTGTAGAATTATAGTTGTTGCTCTTTATCAACATAAGCATTGCCAAGTTTGGTTGAATATAAACATCAGGAAAACAAAGGTTATGTACGACAAGTTCGCTGACAATCGGAGATGTATGTCGGAGGAACACAGCCGGAAAACACAGCAGAATAGGTATTCATAGGACAGCGATTGAGGCTAGACCAAGAAAAATATCATGCCACAAAGATCCAGACCAAGAGCAGGTTGGAGTGCTTTTGTAAAACGAAACCAACTAATGAAAAACATAGAATGTGTTAATCAGTCAATATTTCATGGCATGACATTGATCATAACGTGGAAATTTATAACAAAAATTAAACAAAAACTGAAAAGTACGCAAAGAAGCTTGGAAATGTGCACGCTTGCAATTACTTTGAGACATAGAGCTGCTCTGAGCTGAGTTCTCCAGGAGTCAACACTTTGTGGTGACCCCAGCTTATCTGTACATCAGAACAGTGGATGATGCACTCCAACCATGATCGCTTTGGTAGTGGGTTGTGACTTGCTTCTAGATTTGAAGCTTTCGTGACTGCAAGGATTCATACTCTTAGTTCTTTCGGTAAAGTCACGTAGGTAAAAAAAAAGAAATAAAATTAATAAAAATAAAACAATAAAAATAAAAAAATCACGACGTTTCGGAGGCAACACAAGTCTCCGTCATCACGTGACTTTACCGAAAGAACTAAGAGTATGTGACTTGCTTGTTCACCAGTGGCCATATTCAATCAGTTTTTTACCTGCACCATACAGTAAAATCAGACATCATCATTGCTTTGATGCAAAACCTAAACTAATCTGTCAGTACTTTGGTTACAAATTCACGGCAGCAGAGAGTTACAACCCAAAAGCAAAACTAACATTGATCAAGGGTAAAATTAATCTTAACTAATCTTAACTAAATTAAGGGAGGTACTACAGGTGAATAGGCAAAACTAATTCCTGTCCTTTATCAGAATGAAAATTAGCAGATGAATATACACAAAATATAAGATTGTTTTGGATTGTGAATTTCCCCCTATTCATTTATGCATATTATTTGCTATCTCATTAAATATGCACACATCTACATATTATGTAAACACAATATTGACTTAGTAGATTAAATCAGATGTGATCAATAACTAATTGGTTCTATAGAGGCTTTTGTTAAAATATTGTTATTTTAGTTAATTATGTTAAAATACACTTTAACATGTTAAAAAAACAAGATTTTCGCAATGCCAGTTCTGGCATTGTGATGCTGATATAAATGAGACTTGATAATTATACTTGTGTTCCCCCTCTTATTGCCATGACAGCAAAGTAAATAGCCATATGTGACTAAGCTAGACGTCTGCTCCAGAGAATAAGCTTTTCACTGATATGCAATTCAACTAGGTTATTTCTTAAAATGCGGAGACAAATTACGATGAAAGATGCTAAAAAACGCTAATTTAAGGCTTTGTTTACTTGGCGAAGTTTATATAAAATCGTAAAAACTAACTATTTATAAAATATAAATATATATTTTAAAATATAAATAGTTAGTTTTTATGATTTGAAAAATCAATTATTACCAAGTTATTGGTAATAATTGTGCATGTTATGAAAGTTTACAATTTGTAGAAGCAAAATATAAAAAAATATCAAATGTAACAAACTGAACAAAAATAATTATTTTTGCCTGTAATACCTGGCCTTAAATAATAATCTTAACAGGTACATTAACAAGACGTTGAGGGTAAAGTTAGCACTTCAGATATCTTTACTGAACAGAAATAATACAGAACCACCAGTACTTGCCTCACCTGCCAGTAAATGATCATGAGCACACAAGCTGCTAGAAACAGAAGGAAAACAGAGAGCGCCAATCTCTTCCAGACCTAACTAAGTCACTGAAATTGAAGAACAAGCGTGAATGAATGCAATAATATGTATGAAATACATCCCTTGGGGACACACATCCATTTTGTAATTTGTTGTCTTAATTATCAGCAGAGGTGTTGGAATTCTTTATTTGTAACGTCGGGGCAAATAGGCGTGATTTCGATAGGTGCAAAAACAGGTTTCCTGCGAGAAAAATTTAACAGCTGCCCATTTGGAAAGGTCATCGTGTATTATTTTAATTATGTTAGTGTAACAAATAAAATGGCAACGTTGAAGCTTTGCCACCTTGGTGGTGCCCATATCTGGTCTGACCCGAGGACTAAGCCTGGTGCAAATGATTGGCATGCGTCTGTGGATTGTGAACAAACTTGTTTTCTTGCAGTCCCCAGTGGCGGATGGTCTGCATGGGGTTTGAGGTGACACCCCACCTAAAATGTTGCTATAAGTTATTTTTTAATTTCTATTTATTTGAGTAAAATAAAACACAGCTATAACAGCTCCCATTTAAATGTTAATACCAATCGGCGAATTCAAGTATATATTTTTGATGTAAGTGTATTCTCATAAAGTTGTTTCAAACTAAACATAAATATGGGTCGCCTGGTCTCACCGCCCCAAAAATTTCGGTTTCTCTCATTGGTCGATTCAACCCACTCCCACTGAGTGCAGTGCTACGGTGACCAGATGTTAACTACCTCGCCTGGTATACAGGATGGCGGTGGGTTCAATACCGACCCTGATGCCTGTATATTTGAGTTTGTATGTTCTCCCCGTGGTCACGTGGATTTTTTCCGGGTCCTCTGGTTTTTCCTTCCACTTTTATAAATATACTTTTAGAATATGTGGCTGTTATAAATTTCCACGTGATAAACCACTCCATTGAGTTATCATTTGTGGCGAGGTCGCTTTTGAAAAAAGCTATATAGCTCAGTAGGCTTTATCTGTAAAATAAAATAAAACTGTTAAAATCAATTACAGTAGTTTAAAGTGGCAAGCTAATACAACTTAATTTTCAAGACGGCCAATAAACTCATCCTTCTAACGCCCCTCCCACCTACGGCGCCGGCACCGCCCCACCAAACATTTGAGAGGCCAGCTGCCACCGGCATTGAGGGTAAAGTCAATACAAATGCACACATTTTTCGAATTCACCAGTTATTTGCTGTGTGTGCGGCACGTGGGGTGTTATGAGAGACAAGGCCGTCGGCTGTGGTGCTTTCCAGCCGCACCACCCCCTCGTTTCTAACAGCACCTGTCCCAGCAACCTGTGGAGGCTAAACAGGGTATGCCATAGGCAAGAATAGAACTGGGGATTTTGTTTTTTGTCTTGTGTGATCGTAAGTTCGACGTTCTTTTGCAGATACGTGGGTAAGACATGCCTGCTCGTCGCCTACACGTCTGACGTCTACTCGCAACAGAACTTCCTTCCCTTGTACGTGAACCCAGCCCTGATCAGGGCCGGAAGCGCACTCAGATAGACATTCGGAGGGGCATTGTTTTCCTACCACAGGTCATTTTGCCTATCCGTGCACGTGTGTATGTATTTTTATTTGCATATGTGACCGTGCGTAGGTATGTATTTGTCACTCTTTGTGTCTGTGTGTATGTATGTGCGGTGCGATAATGTAATGGTGAGCGCACTGCGCTCTGAACTCCACGACCCGGTCGATTTTGGCGACGAATATCTGAACCCGTTCTGGGCCTCCTCTAGGTCGATTCGGCCTTAAATCAGTACCTGTGGAGGTGTGTAAACATTAGCACTGGGAAGACAAAGGCGGACGGGATGTGGTATTGGGCAACCCCCCCCACCCCGGTGTGCCGTGCCAGCCTTTATTTAGGTGCTACTCGCTAAAAACATTTGTAACAACCGTCTGTTAAAGGCTATATGGGGGATCTTTGTGTAGAGACACAGAGGTACTCTTAGGTTTTTTTCGGTAAAGTCACGTAGGTAAAATAAATAATAGAAAGAATAATGGAAGTAAAATTATTATTTATAATAAAAAATAGAAATAAAAATAGAAATACAATTATTATAATAATTATTATTTATAATAATTTCTTTCTATGATTATTTCTATTATTTTATTTGTTATTATTTATAATAATTTCTTTATATTATTAATTCTATTATTTTGTTTGTATATTAATTTTTACCTACGTGAATTTACCGAAAAACCTACGAGTATGAATCATTGCAGTCACGAAACCTTCAAATCTAGAACAGTTCGAGGTCTCTGGGTGTCGCGCCAGCCACAGCGCTGGAGGGGCGCCGGGTGCCTCGATTGATGGAGTTAAGAGCACGTGACCGTAAGCGGGGAGCTCCAGCTTTGATGTAGTTCAAGTTCATTGCTTAGGTATAGCCTTGTGAGCCATTCGGCTCTTGAATCGGGTGCAACCGCAACAAACAAAAACAAAAACATGAACAAGAAACATCATAAAGTGAATATGGGACTGAGTGCAAACAGAAAATCCAAGAAAAGACAGCAAAATATTGCAGAAAAAGCACCGTACACCAACGCTGTGTGCAAAAATCCCAGTGGGATGCAAGTCAAACAACAACCACAAGACAACTTAGATTAAGGCTAACTCTGTACTACAACAAACAAACATGGCTAAACCAATACACTTTTCGAAATCATCAAAATAATGTAGCAAGAGGCGTGGCCTAAGGCGGGGGGCGGAGGCGTGACCAGGTGATAAAGGGGCTCGTTTCAGGGATCAAGCTAGCGAACAGACAGCCACATTAATTCTAGATTTGAAGCTTTCGTGACTGCAAGGATTCATATTCTTGGGTTTTTTCGGTAAAGTCACGTAGGTAACATTTTTAAATTTAATAAAAGTAAAATAAATTAAAATCACGACGTCTCGGAAGCAACACAAGCCTCCGTCTTCCGACAGGCAGAGAGTGATCAGCCTAGGACAAGTTAAACACATTTAACAACATAATCTGCTGTTCAGTGGTTTGTTTAATAAACGCGTTGCCTCCTACAACAGTGTGTGTGCACCTCAGTCGACATTCACTACATTTGTATGTTCTTGGTTCTTTCGGTAAAGTCACGTAGAATGGACTCTGTCTCCTCGACAGACCTGTTCTCCACCTGAGGATGGCTGCTTGCGTTGTGGCCGAAACGTCGTGAGAATTATTTTATTATGTTTTATTTTTATTATTTGATTATTTCCATTCTACGTGACTTTACCGAAAGAACCAAGAAGATGAATCACTGCAGTCAGAAAGCTTTAAATCGAAATTAAAAATTTGTATGGTTTATGTGTCTGTGCATATATATTTTATGTGTTCATGAGACTGTTTGTGGCTTAGTATTTTTTTTGTATTTTGCCTTTGTCTGCTGGAGTATTGCGGATTGGCAATCTCAATGGTATGTTGCTTGCTCAGGGCTGAATTCTCACTTCATCCAGAACTTCCCCAAGCACACCATTGGAACCTCATTTGCTAGAAGNAAAATATGATAATTGTTTTTACCCTTTTATCTGGCAACAAAACTGACACTTTTTTTACAAGGAGTCATGTTTACATTGACCACAATACCTGCAGTCATAATGCAAACAAAAAACATAACTGATAATGTATGCACTGTCCTTGAAGTTGATTGGTCCACACCCGAGACAGCTTTCCTTAGAGCCTAGTCTCACATGGTGTTGGACCAGATGACGCCAAAAGGCTCAAGCACGTTTATTGAAAATATACGATCGTGCCAAACTAACACGCGGTACGACCAGAAAACACATTGCGGAACAATGTTGCCGGGCTTGTCTGAAAAAACTATCCTTAAACTGATGTTGCTGGTACTGTAATAATTTAATGGGCTGTGTCATTTTCATTGCCAAGGTTTAACAGCTTCTATGCCAACGTAACGGTGAATGGCGACCCGTTGAACCTGCACCTGATTGACACACCGGGAATAGAGGAGTATGATCGCCTGCGTTCTATCTGCTACACAAACGTCGTGAGTGTTACCCCCACATAACGCTCGCTTTTCAGACGATTATATCAACTTCTAACTCGGAACAGTATTCACTGATCCTCGTAAGTCACCACCGCCGCCCAAGTAAACAAATGTTTCCCTTGTGTGTCACGTGAACATGAAGTAAAACACTTTGGTTACGTGATCTTTGACCGTAACTTTGTTAAATTCAAACGTGGCAAACCTAATGTTTATGAACTGCAGCAAAAGGCTTTGAAGAACTCAAGAATGAAGGCTGCAAAGTTGGGATGGAGATACATATGGGCAAAACAAAAGTCGTGTTAAATATGTTTGCTGGACAAACTGAAATTATTATTTGCCGGGTTTGTCTGAAAAAAACTCGCCTTTGGAAAACGATCTAGGAAAGTAAAACCAACCGATACCAAAATAACCTTCAGGACCTCCCCAAGTCAAGATTAACGTTCCACAACCCACTTCGGGATTTTATTCTTGCGTATGACGGCAACATGTTCAAGAGCTAAATGCCAATGTCGAGACAGCTTCAGGAGAGAGTCCGTGTAGTTTTGCTCTTCCAAGCTCTCAAAGTTCCCACGTTCAACTCTGAGGCTCGGTGAATAGCTTGGGAAAATACCAACGTGCTAACACGCACTTAATCATCAACCCCAACGAAAAACCCCACCGTTTTCAAGTTACCCACAAACCATACCATGTATTGAATTACATGAGAACATCACAATGCAGATGTATGTATGTTGAACTTCTTTAACATCGTACGTAGCCAACCGTGCTAATCGGAGGTGCGGGGAAAGACAACATCACCTACAGCGATGGATAATAATAAGGAATAGCCCACGGTGCGATCGCGGTGTGCAATATCAAACCACAGACCACATAGTAACACTAGCGCCTGCTTAGACCATTCACCGGCAGAATTTCAGATGTTGACCAGGCTGCTCCTGAAGCCAGCTGTCCACCGGCTCATCCACCAACCTCAACATGAACATATAAACACTGGATGTTACCAAAACATTAACAACCTACGCTGCATTCTCCTACATTACTTTTTAAAACGTTCTCAATTACTAATTGTGTTTGTCACCTTGCTCTGAACAGGACGTGGTTCAGATCTGTTTCTCTCTAGAGAACCAGTCTTCATTTGACAGCATCCCTGCCAAGGTGAGCGGAGGCTTTAATAGCCGCAATATATGCCACAAACACACTCACCACTGCACTAAGAATGATTTCAAACAGCTGCGATTGAGACAAACAGCACCGGTGCTTTGTACTATGACATATGATTCGGTAACATGGCCATTAACCAAACAAAATGGAAAAAAAACTGAAGTGTGCAAATAATTGATATTCTTTGGTTCTTTCGGTGAATCACGTAGATGGAAAATAATAAAATAAAAATAATTAAAAAGAAAAAATTCGTTTAAAAAACGACGTTTCGATCACAACACAAGCGGTCGTCTCTCCACCTGATGACGACCGCTTGTGTTGTGATCGAAACGTCCTGAGTTTTTGGATTTGATGAATTTGTTATATTTTTATAATTTTGATCATTTTATTTTATTATTTACGATCTACATGACTTTACCGAAAGAACCAAAGAATATGAATTCCTGAAGTCACGAAAGTTTTAAGTCAAAATTTGTGCAAAGAATTGAGAGATGTTAAGGAAAGGGCTTGGAGCCAGAGAGAGAAGCAAGTGGGCGCTCACTGATTAGCGTAGATGCACAAACCCTTATCTATACAGATCACGTGACGACCACGGTTTCGCAAAGCATCATCGTGTTCTTCTCACATTTAAATAATGTAAAGGTGCAGCCCTGCAATTGATTATTTACGCCACTGCTTCCAAAAGGTCCTCCACTTGAGTAAGCTCTCAAGCACTCTTGAGAACTTCCATGCTGGCTATACATTTTGGATGGGAGTATCACACCTCACCCCACGACATGCAACCTACCGATTGACTATGGTGTATCCATTTATACTGCTTGGTAGACAGAGGGATACTTAAGAAAATTGCCCCATTGTTTTAACTGCTGTGCCATGAGATTAAATTGAAATGGCAACCTCCAGATTGTCCAGTGCGATAAACATGATACCACAGCAGCAGAGGTGGGACAAAGTCATTGTTATGCAAGTCCAAGTCGAGTCTGAAGTCATCAAATTCATGACTCGAGTCTGACTCGAGTCCAAGTCACATGACTCGAGTCCACACCTCAGCACGCAGCATCGTACATTGAAATATAACCTAAATTAATATACGATGCTGTATGGCTTTGTCGTTGGACTTCCAGTGGTACCGAGAGGTGCGCCACCACTGCCCCACGGCTCCCATCATCCTGGTTGGCACTAAACTCGACCTCCGGGACAACAAGGACACTGTGGAGAAGCTTCCGCTCATCACCAACAAGCAGGGCCTGGACTTAGCGAAGAAGATTGGTAGTAATAATTCACCATGCCACTATTATTGTAATTTTTTAAAGTTGGGCTATTCGATATTTAAGTAATCCGTTACTCTACTGATTGTTAGTTCAATCATCCGATTAATCGATAAAGTGTTTTAGAAAAAATGTCTCACTTCTGTTCCCGCATGTGCCGCTGGCTGAGAAGTGATGGGCGGGATTTGATGATGTCATTAGCATCATCATCTGTGTCGTGCTGGGCGTGGCTTGTAGGGGTTGCCTGCCTTCGTGAGGCAGAACGTTAAGCCGTTAGTAGGAGCCTAAGTAATAAAAAAAGGATTCGATTACAATTTGTCATTGGTTCATCTACTAATCGTCCCAGCTCTACATTTCTTAAAGTGGTGCTCAATGTGCAGTGCAGATCACGGCGACTCTGCAGTTTCCATTTTGCAACATAACTGAACCATTGCCGCATATGCTGAACTGTGAAATGCTTCTAGGTCTAGAACCTCGTCTCGTGGAGGCCTATTTTGCCAGCAGTGGTGTAAGCAAACAATGGCAGGGCTACACCTTTATCACATTTCATAATTAAACGGACGTCGGTTATGCTGCAAGAGCTTAAGACCGGAAACAGGAAGACTTCTTCACAATTCTAGCAAATCGCCTGATGAAGTTGGTTGTAATCACCAGTGAAACGTCGTATTCAAATTGTAAACGTTGTGGGTTTACGCTCCAACACACCAGTGTGCTGAAGTAGTAACTAATTGACACGTTTTGTTTCCGTGACAAACCTTATTATTTGGTTGTCGGTGGTGGTGGGTTAACGACGCATTTATATCCACACGATCTAACCCAAAAATCTTTATAATGAATAATATTGCTCGTGAAAGACCACACGTTAAACAGCGTTTGTGTGTGGCGTCTGTGCAGGGGCGGTCAAATACGTGGAGTGCTCGGCACTCACCCGGAATGGCATCAAGACCGTATTTGACGAGACCATCAGTGCAGTGCTGTGTGACCCACCTGTCAAGAAGCCCAAGTCCAGGTGTTGCTGCTGGCTACTTTGAGAAAAAAAAACGTTTGTCACGAGGTGGCCACGAGCCTCAGGGGTTAAAGTGCTGAGCGCCGAGGTCACTTCTGATATGGTGCACGGGCCAGAGAAGAAATTGGTACCGCATTTACTTACAAGGCTAATACGAGTGAATTATTTGATCATCCCTTCGTATAAGATTGTGATTTTATAATTCACTCTTGTTGACCACATACAGATATTGGAACTGCGAAAGTTATTCGACCCCAGGAGGTAACTACAAGTAAAATATATATGATTTTATAGATGTGAATCTATGTTTCAGCCACTTGTGATTAAACCGAGCTTATGAAGTGTGGTGAGTTTCTGGCCTCAGCACACTCACCAATGACGACTGCACACACAAAGATCTCGTTAGAAATTTGGTTGTGCAACTTAGTTTGGCTAGTTTCCAACCCTGGTCATGCAGAATATCATGTGACAAACATTACTCCTGTAGAAGGAGTGTATGTATGTTGAAATTCTTTCGCACCGTACGTAGCCAACCGCGCTATTCGGAATGGGAAAGTGCTGCCCCTAGTGTGGGAATAACAGCTTTCTGGGATACACCTCAGAGGCAGTGACGTGATATGCACTTGCGTGGAATGTTCTCGAAATGCGAAGGGTTGCCCTGCTCTTGAGAGTGTACTGAATGTATGCGTTGTGTCGTGACATGGCAACAATAGCACAATTAATTTTGTCTTGCTGCTCTAAGAGCGGGTTTGGTTGTTGTTGTGAAGCTGCCTCACCATTACCCGACTGTCCCTANCCCACCCAACTGCTTTGCACACTCCCCCCCACCCCTTCCACAACACCACCACTGTTTAACACGTGGGCTTTCACGACCAATATCATCCATAATAGAGGTTTTTGGGGTTAGATCGCGTAAATAAATGTGTCGTTAAAACCCGCCACCACCCGACACAGCCAACTAGTAAGGGTTGTCAGGTAAACAAAACGTGGCCAATTCGTCTTACAGCACTAGTGTGTAGTGTAGAGTATAGTAGTATAGTGTATAGTAGTGTAGTGTATAGTGTAGTGTGTAGTAGTGTAGTGTATAGTGTAGTGTATAGTGTAGTATACTAGTAGAGCACACCGGTGTTTAGAGTGCCAAGCCACAACATTTACAATCTTAGTACGACGTTTCGCCAGTAATTACAACTAGCTTCATCAGGCGACAGCCAGATTTGTGGAGAAGTCCTCCTGTTTCGTTCCTTATATAGAGGCGTAGATGTGGTGACCACGCTTCTGCGCTCTTGCACAAACTGTGGGGGGGGGGGGGTTAATGAGTCAACTTACATTATGCATGTGCATTATGCGAGCCCTTTGATCTTGTCCTTCCTATCCGTTGTATGTATTAAAATAGCCGTACCAATGGTAATCCCTATTGAAGTATAGTGCCCTGTATAGGCATGCATTTAAACAATGTATTATTTGATGATTCGCTTCCACGCAGCACTTAAGGCGGTCGTTATCTGAACGGTTATAATTATTTTCATTTCTTTCAATTTCGATATATTCTCTAGTTTTACACGCAACTTCAACATTATCAAAACAAATTGCGTGTCCTTGTTGGCACGCGTGTTCTGCTACTGCTGACAGTTGTATTTGGGAGTATTTAATATTTCTCTGATGTTCTTTAATCTCGTGCTAATCATTCGTCCTGTTTACCCAACGCAACATTTGCTTCGGTAATACATCTTTTGTACCAGATATTAATTTCTGTATTTTATGTACCATGCCAAATCTGACTCTGATATTTTATTTTTCCAAACATCTGGCTAGTTTATCAGTTACTCCTACAATGTACGGTATTTTGATCTGAAGGCAGTCACACCATCACCCCACGCAGAAATCTGCTCTTATCAAGACGCTCATTCATCGACCTAAGAAAGTGTCAGATTGTGACAGTCTGAGAAGTGAAATTCAACATGTTAAAGAAGCGTTGCAAATGAACGTTTACAATGATGCACAAATCAACAGGGCATAAACTACCAAAACCAAATCAAATAACACGAGCATTGAAACTGCCCAAGTAATTCAAACGATCAAAATACCATGTTGCGTGGAAGCGAATCTTCAAATAATACATTGTTTAAATGCAACCTATAAAGGGATTACCGTTGGTACCGCTATTTTAATACACACAATGGACAGGAAGGACAACATCAAAGGGCTCACATAATGGGCATGCATAATGTGAGTTGACCCCCCCCCCCCCCACTTTGCACAAGAAGAACACACAAGCGTGGTCACCACATCTACGCCTCTATTTAAGGAACGAAACAGGTGGACTTCTCCACAAATCTGGCTGTCGCCTGATGAAGCTGGCTGGAATTACTGGCGAAACGTCGTACTCAGATGGTAAATGTTGTGGCATGGCTCTCCAACACACCGGTGTGCTGTACTCGTGACGAATTGGCATGTTCTGTTGACGTGACAACCCTTACTAGTTGGCTGTAAATGGGAAGGTGCAAAGCCGAAAGAGGAAGAGGAGGAGCCTAGAGTGGTTCAACTGCCCTCTTGATTTAAGGCAATAAGAAAGAAATAAAAATAAAATCCGTGCAGCAGACAGCACACACCTTTAGTGCCGCAGATGTGGCCACAGGCCAACAAGTCTGGGTAACATTGAGGTAGAATTACGTAAAAAAAAACTTTGGCAAGCACGACGTGTAATGCTGCTGTTCAATCTGCCCCACTCGCGTCTGTTTTGTTACATTTTGTGTTTCATGTGTGTTTTGTGGGTTGCTATGGAGATGCACCTGTGTTTAAATGCTATGTAAATTAAAACGGTTATTAGAATAAATTGTAATTGTAAAATTGTATTTTATTTGGTGGCTAAATAACCAAGCTGTCAGTTTAACCCGTAGGCTTTCACGACCAATGTTATAATATATATTGGGGGGGGGACACATCCCCTTGCTATGCTGCTGGGTGGGTAGTTTTACCCACCCAGCAGCATAGCAAGGGGCTGCTTGGTCCTGGCTTGCTTATCTGCCTCTGCCATCTACATGACAAAGGCTCAGTCCCAGCAGCCTTCCTAACCATCTCACAACAACTCCTCTCCGCGGCCCATCCTGGCTCCTCCCCCTTAACCAGTGTATATATAAGGTCGGGTCTCTTGGGACTTCTCTCTACATGATACAGCAATTGTGCTGTGACGGTTCCACCTGCAGACGGAAGCTTGTGTTGCCTCCGAAACGTCGTGATTTATTATTTTATTTATATTATTTTTACTATCAGGTCTGTTATTTATTTTATTATTTATTTTTTGCCTACGTGACTTTACCGAAAAAACCTAAGGTTATGGTTGTACTTTATTAATCCCTAATCTCTACCATTACATACAATGAAACAAGAAAAGGTAAAAAAGAAAAAACAGAGAAATGTCATAAAATACACTATTATACATTATTGTTAAAAATATAATTTAGANTTTTTTTTCTGGTGGAGAAATTTCAGACCACCTGGAAGATTTGATTCCCCCCAATGTTGACTCCATGGCTATGGCCTTGATATTATCCATCATAGATAAATAAATGTAGGTTTTTGGTTTGGATCGCATAAATATCGTAAACCCACAATATTTATTCTCCAACACACCGGTGTGCTGTACGAGTAAAGAATTGGCATGTTTTGTTTACGTGACAAACCTTGATAATTGGCTGTGATGGTGGTGGCGGTTTAACAACACATTTATATTTACGCGATCTAACCCAAAAACTTCTATTATAGATAACCAAGCTGTCCTTGTACACTCACCGCTTGAGCCAGTTGACATTTTTTAAGATTCATAATCGCTATTTGGGTCAGGCCATGTAATAATCTCAGCAAATCTGTGTCGCGAAGAAATGTTAACCACCCGACACAACCAAACTAATTAAATTCTAACGTGTTCAAGTGTTTAACTGGATCATTATTTTTTTCAGCTCGCCTGTAAGTCGAAGAACAATTCTCAGAATTAAATGTAACAATTAGATAGTTTAGTTTTAAATCCCTCTAAGAACAATATAATAATAGATGTAAATACTGTAATGAGATAGATCGATGTTCTTCACTGCAAGGCCCGCGGGCCACTGGCAGCCTCTGATGGCCTTTAGTGTGGCCCCTGACAATACACAAGTGTGAAAACACGCCAGCGTGCCGTCAACCCCAATGGTTTCAAATGAAGTGTTCAAACGCGAAGAATAAAGGTAACACTATGAGATCTCTTTTACCAGTGGCAAAATATAGTAGTAGGTTTTTACCCTTTGAAACTGGTACAAAACTGACACCTTTATACAAGGCATCATGTTTGCAATAACCACAACACAAGTAGTCAAAAATGCTAACAAAAAGAAGCAACTCTGATAATGATAATAATATTATGCACTGCCCTTGAAGTTGATTGGTCCACACCCGAGATGGCTTTCTTTAGAGCCTAGTCCCCATTGGTGTTGGACCAGATGACACCAGAAGGCGTACAACTCAAACACAGTGCAATATCAGAGTTTTGAGAGCTCGGGTGAGCATTTACTCTGAGATCTCTTTTACCAGTGGCAAAATATAGATAACAATAACGACATCAGTAGATGGCAGTATACTGTACATGAAACATTTAGCTGGCACAGCCCGTCAACGGCAAAGAAGATGAGTAGGCGAGCGGGTAGCAGCCATAATTTTGTCTTGCAAGCAGTGTGGCGGTCCTCACACCGATAATCTCTCATCGGCGAAAGTTGTCCCCAATCTGAAAATGACAAAAGAACAATGAGGCAGATGGTGCTTGGATCATGTTAACAGTGCAGCCACGAGAGGGCGCTCCATTCGCTACGGTTGAAAACAAAACAAACCTTAGAAATCAAGAAGCTGGGCTGAGAATCGCTATAGGGCGGATATGTGAAAAGGTCGATATGTGAACATACTGCACAGTTTCTGGAAAGTGAACTTTACACCATACACTCGTACAGCGAACACAGGTTTACTGGACAACAACAAAACATCAAACTGCTTCATATTAAACGTGGAGGGGAGGTGGGATGCTTTACAGTTCCATGTAAGCAAACATCACAGAGATTAAGAACACGTTAGTATGGAGCAGCGTTGTTAGACTATACGCACGATACGGTATCGGATGTGGGCACATGTTAAATTTGGGCGTCACGGTGGCTAGGAGATGTTAACTACCACGCCTGGTCTACAGGAGGATGTGGGTTCGATTACCCTGAGAGATGTTGACTATCTCGCCTGGTCTACAGGAGGTCGTGGGTTCGATTAGTCTGAGAGATGTTGACTACCTCGCCTGGTATACAGGGGTCGTGGGCTCGATTAGCCTGAGAGATGTTGACTATCTTGCCTGGTTTACAGGAGGTCGTGGTTTCGATTAGCCTGAGAGATGTTCTATTCGCCTGAGAGGTGTTCGATTAGCCTGAGAGATGTTGACTAGCCTGAGGGTNGTGGTTCGATTAGTCTGAGAGATGTTGACTATCTCGCCTGGTATACAGGAGGTCGTGGTTTCGATTAGCCTGAGAGATGTTGACTACCTCGCCTGGTCTACANGGGGTCGTGGGCTCGATTAGCCTGAGAGATGTTGACTACCTCGCCTGGTATACAGGAGGTCGTGGGTTCGATTAATCTGAGAGATGTTGACTATCTCGCCTGGTATACAGGAGGTCGTGGTTCGATTAGCCTGATATATTGACTACCTCGCCTGGTCTACAGGAGGTCGTGGTTCGATTAGCCTGAGATATATTGACTACCTCGCCTGGTCTACAGGAGGTCGTGGGTTCGATTAGCCTGAGATATATTGACTACCTCGCCTGGTCTACAGGAGGTCGTGGTTCGATTAGCCTGAGAGATGTTGACTACCTCGCCTGGTCTACAGGAGGTCGTGGGTTCGATTAGCCTGAGAGATGTTGACTACCTCGCCTGGTCTACAGGAGGTCGTGGGTTCGATTAGCCTGAGATATATTGACTACCTCGCCTGGTCTACAGGGGTCGTGGGTTCGATTAGCCTGAGAGATGTTGACTACCTCGCCTGGTCTACAGGAGGTCGTGGTTTCGATTAGCCTGAGATATATTGACTATCTCGCCTGGTCTACAGGAGGTCGTGGTTTCGATTAGCCTGAGATATATTGACTATCTCGCCTCGTCTACAGGGGTCGTGGTTTCGATTAGCCTGAGATATATTGACTATCTCGCCTGGTCTACAGGGGTCGTGGTTTCGATTAGCCTGAGAGATGTTGACTATCTCGCCTGGTATACAGGAGGTCGTGGTTTCGATTAGCCTGAGATATATTGACTATCTCGCCTGGTATACAGGAGGTCGTGGTTTCGATTAGCCTGAGATATATTGACTATCTCGCCTCGTCTACAGGGGTCGTGGTTTCGATTAGCCTGAGAGATGTTGACTACCTCGCCTGGTCTACAGGAGGTCGTGGTTTCGATTAGCCTGATGTTGACTACTCGCCTGGTATACAGGGGTCGTGGGTTCGATTAGCCTGATGTTGACTACCTCGCCTCGTATACAGGAGGTCGTGGTTCGATTAGCCTGAGATATATTGACTACCTCGCCTGGTCTACAGGGGGTCGTGGTTCGATTAGCCTGAGAGATGTTGACTATCTCGCCTGGTATACAGGAGGTCGTGGGTTCGATTAGCCTGAGAGATGTTGACTGCCTCGCCTGGTATACAGGAGGATGTGGGTTCGATTACCCTGACGATGCCTGCTGCTGTATATTTGTAGTTTGCGTGTCTCTCTCTCTCCCGTGGTCGTGTGGATTTTTCTCCGGATCCTCCGGTTTTTGCCTCCACGTTTACAAACACGCGTTTATAATATTTGGCTATTATACATTTCCACATGATAAGCCCACTCCGTTGATCCACCATTTGCGGCCAGGTCGCTTATGAAAAGAGCTATACAGCTCAGTGGGCTTTACCAGGTCAAATAAATTTTTTAAATTAAATAACCAACATCACGCGTTTCGAGTATTTGGCTGCTCTAAATGTCCACGTGATGCTTTTAGGAAGCCACTTCGTTGAGCTATCATTTGTGGCCACGTCGCTTCTGCAAAAAAGGGGGCTATACTGTAAAATCAGTGGGCCTTAATTGGTCCAATAAAAATTAACAGTTTTAGTTTAATTCCGGTCAGAGCGGATATCGGACTGCGGTCGGATATGCGACGTTGTGGTTCATCTGTGGCAGGCATCTGGCCCTNCCCTCCCTCCCTGCCAGGCACCGCCCCCGCCAGAGTTCGCTGGCCACCTAAGCGCGCGGGGGCGGGGCGAGGGCGCGGGGGCGGGGCGAGGGACCCGTGGGGCGGGGCCTGGGGCGGGGCCCGGGGGGGGGCGGGGCCCGAAGGCGGGGCTCGGAGGCGGGACGAGAAGCGAGGGGGCGGGCGAGGGATCCGGGGGCGGGGCGAGAGGCGAGGGGGCGGGGCGAGGGACCCGGGGGCGGGAGAGAGACCCGGGGGGGCGGGGCGGGGCGAGAGACCCGGGGCGGGCTAGAGACCCGGGGCGGGCGCGGAGGCGGGCTAGGGACCCGGGGGCGGGCTAGGGACCCGGGGCGGGCGCGGGGGCGGGGCTAGGGACCCGGGGGCGGGCTAGAGACCCGGGGGCGGGGTCCTCTCTCGGTCGTTCGCTCGCGAGACGAGGAGGAGGAAGCCAGCACATGGATGGCGTCCTCCCGACAGAGGCGGCGCGGCGGCGCGGGCAGAGGGGACGGCGAGAGCGACGGGCAGCAGGGGCAGCAAGGGCAGCAGGGGCAGCAGGGCAGGGCCCGCCTGCCGTCCGGAGCGGCACGGGCCCAGCGCAGACCAAGAGAGCGGGCGGCCCGCGGAGTGAGTGTGGGCTCAGAAGGAGCGCGCGTGGAGTGGTGGAGATGACAGTGTGTGTGTTAGATTGCTTGGCGGCGTGAGCGTGTGTGAGCGTGTCAAATGGTGACTGTGCGTGTGAGAGAGGAAGTGTGTGTGGACGTGAGAGTGTGTGCGCCTTGTCATCCGATACGTGGCGTTGGACGCGGGAGACGTGGTGTGAGTGATGTGGGAGTGTGAGTGATGTGGGAGTGTGAGGCGTGGTGTGAGTGATGTGGGTGCGAGTGATGGGGTAAAGGAGTGTGAGAGTGAGTGATGTGGGAGTGTGAGGCGTGGTGTGAGTGATGTGGTGTGCGAGTGATGGGGTAAAGGAGTGTGAGAGTGAGTGATGTGGGAGTGTGAGGCGTGGTGTGAGTGGCGTGGTGTGCGTGATGGGGTGAAGGAGTGTGAGAGTGAGTGATGTGGGAGTGTGAGGCGTGGTGTGAGTGGCGTGGTGTGCGAGTGTGATGGGGTAAAGGAGTGTGAGAGTGAGTGATGTGGGAGTGTGAGGCGTGGTGTGCGAGTGTGATGGGTGAAGGAGTGTGAAGTGAGTGATGTGGGAGGTGAGGCGTGGTGTGAGTGGCGTGGTGTGCGAGTGTGATGGGGTGAAGGAGTGTGAGAGTGAGTGATGTGGGAGAGTGAGGCGTGGTGTGCGAGTGTGATGGGTAAAGGAGTGTGAGAGTGAGTGATGTGGAGAGTGAGGCGTGGTGTGCGAGTGTGATGGGGTGAAGGAGTGTGAGAGTGAGTGATGTGGAGTGTGAGGCGTGGTGTGCGAGTGTGATGGGGTGAAGGAGTGTGAGAGTGAGTGATGTGGGAGAGTGAGGCGTGGTGTGCGAGTGTGATGGGGTGAAGGAGTGTGAGAGTGAGTGATGTGGGAGGTGAGGCGTGGTGTGAGTGGCGTGGTGTGCGAGTGTGATGGGGTAAAGGAGTGTGAGAGTGAGTGATGTGGGAGAGTGAGGCGTGGTGTGCGAGTGTGATGGGGTGAAGGAGTGTGAGAGTGAGTGATGTGGGAGTGTGAGGCGTGGTGTGAGTGGCGTGGTGTGCGAGTGAGTGATGGTGAAGGAGTGTGAGAGTGAGTGATGTGGGAGTGTGAGGCGTAGTGTGAGTGATGTAGAGTGGGACCATGGTGTGGGAGTGAGTGATGTGGTGTGAGCGTGATGTGTTGTGGTTGTGAGTGACATGGCCATGTGAGAGCGAGTGATGTGGAGTGAGAATGTGAGACGTGGTGTGAGAGTGGCTGTTGGAGGCCAATTCCCGTCTCTGGTTGCTGTTGTTGCGACATCACAGGGGTGCAACTCATGTGCTCCACGTGGATTGTCTCCCTCTAAATAACAATTGCCCACGCCATCATGTCCTTGACACATTTGCACCCATTGACTTGAGCTCTGTGAGGCAAGCCCACATTGGCGGCCAGGTGCGTCCAGAACAACCGCAGCGATCCAGAGAATTGCAGTTTTTTCTGTGCATTAATTATCAATGGGGGGGAAGTCAGAGACCACCAACAAACCAGGGCTGCACTGCACCGCAATGCGTGTCCCATTTTATTAAGTGATGGGTGAAGTTAAAGGCGCAGCCCTGCATATTGCTTGCTCACACCGCTGTTGGCGGGTCTCCACCATCGAGGGAGCTCGAATGAGATCCTCTCGTGTTCTAGAGGGTATCATTGGCCGAGAGAGGGTCTCTTCCAAGCTCTCCTAGGGGGTGATTTTTCTGCTCTTCCACGGTGGCCAGATGTCTCGGAAGAGGAGGTGAGTACCCGCATTATACCCCACCAAACGTCACCTCCCGACCGACTAGCCTGCCGTTAAGTATGTTGAACTTCTTTCACACCATACGTAGATAATCGGACGTGGTATGGAGTCTAATTTGCATTTTCCTTTCTCAATGGACTGCTGAAGAAAGGCATGTAGTGTCGGTCATGGGATTTTCTGACCATACTTTACCACGCTGGTCAGTGTGGGTTGAATTGAGCGACCCAGTCTCTCCTCGAATAAACAGCGTTGCCTGCTGCTGCTATCTATGCTGCTGATGTTGCCTGCTCTGTATAATCGAGGGAGAGAATGATCTGTCGTATGTATGTTGAACTTCTTTCACATCGTACGTAGCCAACTGAGCTAATCAGATGTGGTATTAGCACGGTTGGCTACATACGGTGCGAAAGAAGTTCAACATACAGAATGAGCTGTAAATAAAATTCCCGAAGAATCTCACAGCCCGTGGAGCGAAACGTCGGACATGTGCAGAACAAACTCTTGCTATGACCCAAACAACACTTCGGGGAGCAATAATCTGTCGTTTGCTTTGAATCTCTGCACAGTGCACCCAGCGCAGTAGGAGGACAGATTTGGGCTCCAGAAGGACCCACTGCCTTCAAGCTGCTCTTGTCTGCTCGCTTTTGCTCAGCGCTGCTCAGCAACATCTCTGACTGCGATGAGACCTTCAACTACTGGGAGCCTGTACGTTTATGTGTCTTCCCCCCCCCCCCACATTTTGTGTTCTGCTCGGGAGTGGCCAGAATGGGTGCGCTACATCATTCCCCGCAGGTGTTGTGGTCGATTCACATCAAACTAAATGTAAAAGAAATCCGTCTGTTGTCTGATCCATTGCCGGATGAATGCCTTCTCCCGTGCGATGTCATTCATGAGGGTTGTTTGATCATACTTCACCGCACTCAGTGTAGGTTAGTGTAGGTAAGGTGGGGGAGGTCCAGGACCGGTTCGTATATCGCTCGCCACTGACGTTGACTGCGACTGGGAATTAAACTCATGTCACTGGGTTTATAGCGCAGTGCGCTAGCAATTGCTCCACCAGTCCATCTATACCTGCAATTACATCTGGACACATTTTCACAATTTTCACGGTCGGTGACCATAAGAGGCTGGGTATTTGTAATGAACACTTTCTTTGCGTGATACGGTGAACTGTCGTATAATATTCCCGCTTTGTGCATTTTCCCACATCTAACATCTTGTTTTTTTAAAGTCGCAAAAAACATCCCTAACAAAACAATGTGCAGTAAATGTTCCCAATTGAACATTGTCTCACATATAATATAGCAAAATGGCTGATTCCCCTGAAAACTATCAAGGGTTCACAATGTTGAATGGCTAAGAATTATCTAAATGTTTGACTAGTTAAGGCAGCTAGACTCGAGCAATGACGAAATGAAACCCACGGACTAAAATTCAACAGGCTGTTAGCGACTATAGTAGGACTTTAATTATGTTTTTTTTTGTAATGCTGACTCTCAATAACCACTGGCCTAGCATCATTGGAGTAACGGTCGAGGGCAGGGTCCTGGCAACCTCTGGCTCTGGAGCTGCATGCAGCTTTTTGGCTTCACCCTTGCGGACAGCCGTTTTAAAAAAAGTAAATCTTAAACATAATTGAACGTTAAGATAATTGATTAAATATGGCAGAGAATGGGTCGCTACGGAATGTCTTATTGACAACAAAATGTACAAACTGTATTGTTTAAAGAATAAGATGGGAAAAACGAAATAGACGTAGTCTGCATTTGCCATACATAGGTAAGTCAGAAATTGTCATCTGCTGTATACCTGCTGCTGTATTTGTGGGCGTGTAGAAGTTGCTCTATATGTGATGCGGTTCTCGAACTATTTTAGTCAAAGACAAAAAAAAATGGCTCTTCTTCTTTGAAAGTTGCCGACCCTGGTCTCGGGAGACGAAACCCAGCGAGTGTCTGTTGGGCCCCGTGCATTTCAGACGCACTACCTGCTGTACGGCACAGGGTTCCAGACGTGGGAGTACTCCCCGAGTACGCCATCCGCTCGTATGCCTACCTCTGGCTGCTGGCCATCCCCGGCTTGTTCCACAGCCGGGTCCTGCAGGCCAACAAGGCAAGTATGATGCCGAGCGATCCGTTTCCACGTTGAGCCTTTCCTGTCGCAAATACGGGTGCTGGGCAGTTCGCGATTTCGGTTGTACGTTTCAGACGTGCTATAGATGTGGGTGGCGATTGATCATGAGTGTAATCACGAAGTGGTTTTTGCTTTTACTCTGGATTAGTCCGCAATTTAAATTATTTATATTTGTTTATTACTGCGTTGTAAAATATTGTGGATCGCTCTTCAATCAATTGGCACGGTTATTCACATGGCAACTTTTATTATACAGTATGGCTGTGTCAGGCGCAGGAGGGTGTACGACACACTGGCGTATTACTCACGAGATCTGAATCCGAAAATATATATTTGTAATCATATTGGTCGTGAAAACCTTGGTGTTAAATCTGTAATTAGAGTAAACTTTTTATTGTATTCGTCTTGTGCTTTGCTTATATTGTCCATGTGCTGCAGGTGATGGTGTTTTACTTTATGCGCTGTGTTTTGGCCTTCACCTGCTGCCTCTGCGAGTTGTACTTCTACAAGTGAGTTACGTTAACGCGCACATGTACAGCCCTTTGGTCAATCCACTGCTAGATGAGGGTCTCTCAACACCGTGAGTGTCATGAGGTTATCATTCGAGCTTCATGCCGTCGGCTTTTGCGAGTTGGTCAAGATCGTAGACCTGGGAGCGTAAAAGTATGATGCAACAATGGGTTTTGCCGTACTTCCGTCTGCTGCCCTCCACGCGTCTCCGAACCCCCAAGCAATGTTGACGAATGGACTGGAGTGTGTTCGGGTTGTACCAATTGTTGTCCTGCATGAGGAGCGGTAATGTAGCCAAGCGGCATTGAGGCTCTTACATCCAATGTGTCTGTCTCCCCTAGAGCTGTTTGCAAGAGGTTTGGCCTCCACGTGGCCCGGCTAATGCTGGCCTTCCTGGTGTTGAGTCCTGGCATGTTCCTCTCGGCTGCCGGTAAGTAGTTAACGACAGTCAATGCACAAGCCATCTTAAAACAAAGGGTTTCGTAGCCAATACAATGACTGTTAGGGGTAAGGTAGTTTCATGCCAAAATTCTTGACTTTAATCCTTCGCCACCGAACAAGATTTTCAGTGAGTTTTATTGTCAGTGAGGAGGTTTATTGGTCAGAATATCATCGATATATTGGCAGTATAAATAATATCGTTGCAAGTGTGACAATCGTGTTGGTTAGTGGAGGGTTGATGGAATTAAAAAAATACCGATGTCAGGGTCCGGATGTGAAAATTATTCCCAAATTACTCATTTGGGATTATATGTTTAGCAATCATCGACCCCGAACTGCCAGACTAATGCCCCTGGTCACTCTTTCAAATGATATGAGATCTTGGTATCCTGCTTTTCACATGGTTTAACAAAATAAACTTTAAACTTTATCCAAGTGCTGTCCAGGTATTTTATTTTTACATGTCATCATCAGCAATTATTGATCCACTGCTGGATGAAGGTACATTAAACCTGGGCTGTGGAGAACCCAACCATCTCCTTAGTACCTGCACAGGAGCTGATGTCATGTTCAGTACAACCTTGTGTATCCAACTTTCACATATTTGCTCAGTGAACCGCCCACATCCAGTGCAGTATTTGTGTATGATGGTGTAACTGTCAATTTCTACAGATGTTCACAAATTCACAGCTTTTCACATGCAGAAATATATTCTTAATCTCGTGTGCAGCTTCGTGCAGTACCCTATTTGTGCGTGGTGTAATCGTCTCAAAGCGTTCACATATATCTGCGTACTATACCTCAAACTCCCGCCACTTCTGATATGCGGCGTCGTACTCGGTTCATACATGAACATCTGTGTGTACGTTTTTCTCCTCTGTAGCATACCTGCCCAGCAGCTTCTGCATGTACACGACGCTGCTCGCTCTCTCCGGCTGGTTCCTGGGCCATGACGGGGTCGCCGTCCTCTCCATCGCTGCCGGCGCCATCGTGGGCTGGCCCTTCAGCGCGCTGCTCGGGCGAGTGGCACCCTCGTTCCCCCCCTCCTCACCCCCCCCCACCGCCCCTCAACCGCTCCCTTGACTCGCGCCTTCCTGCGTTGGCGGCCTTCTCTGGTCAGAGCCGAGCCGGCTGGGTTTAATGTGGGGGAGCCTACGGCTCATGGGCCGCATGCAGCCTGCAATTTAATTTCACACGACCCGTGGCACACACAAGGCCTACCACTTAGAAGCGACTCCCAAATTATAATGATCTGTCACTGAAAGTATCTTAGCCGCCGCACTAATCAGGTACGAGAGGGGAATATTTTTGACCAAATAACACGGCGTTTTTAGTTTTAGTGTGCTCAGTGACGGAAGTATCTGAGTTGCGTGTAAAAAAATGTGTGTGGTGTTCTATTTTACGTATTTCACTTAACATGATGAACTTCCTCGACCTCTCTTCTTCCTCTTGACATGCGTGTTATAGCAACTGACCTGGTGACCCATGAGGCTATGGGCAATGTTGGTTGACCCTTGAGCCATCCTAGCCAGAGATGATCGTGGAGTGCTGCTGGTCGACGTTAACCTGACGGCTTTCCGCACTGTCTCCTTCACAGGATCCCCATTGCAGTCGACCTGCTGCTGAGGAAAGCGCACGTGAAGGACTTCCTTTGGTGGTGTTGGTCGCTCTGCTCGTGTTTTTGGTAAGAGCAGGCCTGGCACGTGCTCACGAATGGCCAGCACAGGCGCAGCACAACCGCTCGGCTATGCTGACGGGTTTAATCGTGACAGTGATAGGTTACCGAGTTGCTAATTCATTTAGCTTATGCGTGAAATAACAGGCGAATTAAATATAACAGCGATGAAATATAACAATAGGCTTTATCCTTTCTAGCAATAAAACAGATGTTAAGATGTTCAAACACAAAATAGATACCTATTGCAAGGCATCAAGTCTGCATTTGCCATACATACCTATGCAAAACATGTAAAGAAACATGCTCTGATAATATATGCATTGTCTTTGAAACTGATTATGGCCTTATCTCACCAGTATATTAATGGAATATATTTGTATAAATAATATTCCACAATTTTATTCCAATTGGATACTTTGTCTCATAATGCCATCATATCATGAGACTAAGTATCCATTCAGATCTCCCACAGAGCAACTCCTTGTTACGAGAACGGCCCGCAGAAGCGGGTATCGCAGAACTACCTTTGAGATCCCTTTAAGAGATCCCTAGTCCACACAGTAGGGGCAGCACCTTCCACCCACCCTACATGCACTTAACAGCCACGAACAAGAGAGTGCATAAAACGTGATGTAAATTAATAGATCTGATTGATATGTTCATCTCGATTGCACTAACCTCACGCCCGCTCCGTTTTGCTGGTGCCCACAGTTGCCCGTGGTGCTGGTGGACAGCTACTACTACGGCAAGCTGGTGTGCGCGCCGCTCAACATCATCCTCTACAACGTCTTCACACCGCACGGGCCAGATCTCTACGGTGAGCCTGCCCACCGGCAGCCGAGCTGTCGATGGCACAGGCAGTGCAACTACACCGTGGCCCACGCGGCCGTAGGGTAGATGGGCCCAGGTGCCGGTCTATAAAGAGGAGGCAAACTAGATGGGGTAAGGGGGGGGGGGCCCAGTTTGTTCCTTGCACCAAGGTCCATGCCAACGCCGCTCTGCAAATGCACCGGGCCACCTCCAGGGTACAAAATTATTGAAAACCTCTTGCCGTGTTGAAACGGCCTCGTGTCAACGGGGTGTCTTGTGCCTTCAGGGACGGAGCCGTGGCCTTCTACTTTGTGAATGGCTTCCTCAACTTCAACATCGCGTTCCCGCTCGCCCTGCTCGCCCTGCCGCTGGCAATGCTCACTGAGTCTCTTCTCTCCAAGTACAACAGTAAGGCTCATTGTAGTCAGAGTATGGTCACAGTGTTTGTGATTGTGTGTTGGGGTGTCGCGTGTGATTGTGTGTTGGAGCGTCGCGTGTGATTGTGTGTTGGGGCATCGCGTGTGATTGTGTATTGGCATGTCGTCATGTTTGATTGCTTGCTGTGGCGTCATGTGTGGTTGTGTGTTGGGGTGTCGTGTGTGATTGTGTGTTAAGGCGTACCATGTGTGATTGTGAGTTGGGGTGTTGTATTTGGCTGCAATAAATTTCCGCATGATAAGCGAATTTGTGACCAGTTCTCTCCTGAAAAAGGAGTTATATAGCTCAGTGGGCCTTACCTATCAAATAAACAATAGTTTAGTTTTAAATAATTTAGTTTAGTTGTGTGTTGAGACGTGCCGTGTGTGACGGTGAGTTGGGATGTCGTGATTGTGAGCTGGGGTGCCGTGTGCGATTGTCTCAGTCCAGCACCTGGGGCGGCCCTATTGGCTGTCGCTGTCTCCGTTCTACCTGTGGCTGCTCGTGTTCATCGCTCAGCCGCACAAGGAGGAGCGCTTCATGTTCCCCGTGTTCCCGCTCGTGTGCCTGCACGGCGCCGTTGCGCTCTCAGCGTTGCAGGTACCGCGTGCTCTCGGTTCGCGCTTCACGCCGTACGATTGGACGCTTGAAAGTCGACGTGTTTCTGTTCCTATTTGTTGTGGCGTGGGGGAGCGGTGGCGCAGCGGTGAGTGGCACCGCATTTTTAACCCAGTGATTTGAGTTCCGATTGCCGGCCACGGCTAATGTCAATGGCGATGATATCCGAACTGGTCTTGGGCCCTTCCCTTCACCAAACCGCATTGACCACTGTGGCCTTCATCCAGCAGTGGACTGACAAAAGTTCTATACATTTGTACACCGCCCTAACCCTCCCCATGCAGAATTTGGCGAGACGTAGGGTCGATTTCCTGCCATATCTAATATCAATGGGTGACTTGTCCTCAGAATGCCGTAGGTTAACTCGTCCTTAAATCGGTATCCGGTGCAGTGTGTTAGCATCAGAACTGGGGAGACAGTGTCAGGCATTACCGCTGGTTGCTCTTCCTGTGCCATGCCTGGCCTGAATAGGCGCTCGCTCCCAACATTGGCCCCAACAGTCTTCTTTTGCACCGTACGTAGCCAACCGCACTAATCGGAGGTACGGGGAAGGACAACAAACGAAATACAAAAAGTAGTTCTAATATCGAGAGTGTTCCAGACGGCTGCAGACACACTTTTAAAGGCTACACAGATGATCTTTGTCTCTGTATGTGGGTGCAGAAGTGCTACCATTTTACGTTTTGGCGCTACCGTCTGGAGCACTACACCCACTCGTCGCAGTGGCTGGCGCTGTGCGCACTCGCGCTCTTCTCTGTGCTCTCAGCCTCGCGGACGCTCGCTCAGTTCAAAGGCAAGTCGACTCTCACATGCACACTCAGGGACTCGTGGCCCCGTCTGTTCTACTGCGTGGAGAGCATTGACGATTAAGCACTTGAAAATCAAAAGAAACTCTTTGACAGATAATTGCTTGCATGCTGGAAACAAGTAGTAATAATAACAATACACACGAAGGATGATTTTGAGGCTGCAAAAGGCACAATTGTGACCAGAGGATCAATCTGGCCATCATGCTTTGGATGTCACGTGAGACGCAAGGCATGATGGGAAGGCTGACAGAAGTGACTGGAGTGGATGTTAATGTGTGGCTTACCAAAGCTATTTGAAAGTCCTCTTCTGTCCTCATTAATGAAGAGATTCCACACTCCTACTACACTACAAGAATAACTTTGGCACAGCCTCGGGGGCAACGAAACACCGGTGGAGTTAGAGAACGTCCTTGATGGTTGTTTTATCTGTTTGGTTTTCCCCGCGTGGTCGCGTAGGGTACCATGCCCCTCTGGACCTGTTTACCGAGTTCCACCGCGTGGCGGCCGACCCCAGCATCCACACGCTGGCTGAGGGGAAAACGGTGAACGTGTGCATCGGCAAGGAGTGGCACAGATTCCCCACGCACTTCCTGCTCCCTGAAACGTAAGGGGGAGGGGGTGGAGGCAGCGGGGGGCGTGTGTGGAGCAATGTCACGCAACGGGAATGAGAGGCAGATGAGAGGCAGGCAGAAGGTTTGTTTTTAGTAAATGAGGAGGTCTTTAGTTTTGGTGAGGTTGTTTGGAGAAAGTCTTGAGCCAGCCCGAGACGGGATTGTGGCAAGGCCGCATGTAAGAGTGTACGGTGCCGTTTTTAAACTTGTGTTGTATATCTTCTTGGTTCATTCGGTAAAGTCACGTAGAATGGAAATAATAAAATAATAGTAAAATTTTATTATTTTATTATTTCCATTCTTCGTGACTTTACCGAAAGAACCAAGAAGATGAATCCCTGCAGTCACGAAAGCTTTAATCGAAATTGTGTTGTGTAATTTGATGAATTCTCACTTTCTGTGGCTGTTTGCTTCGTGATCAGTGTAGAAACCGCTGAATCACTCTGCACTAAATTAGTGGCTCACCTCCAACACCTGCCTAATGCTTTGGGGTATAATGATTCTTCGAGTCATCAATTGCATGGTGTATGTAAGAATCAGTTATTTTATGTTTTGTATATGCTGTGAGTAATTAGTCAACTTGATCCCTGCAGGCACAAGAGGTGCTACAATTCCCCCACGTAAAAAAATATATGTAATTTACTCTTGACTTAAATCGCACTGACAAAATAGGAACGGATCATCCAGTCACTAGGAGGAATCGTTGAGCAGCATTATCATCGCCGTCGCTGTCTTTAAGGCTAAAAGCGTTCTTCTAAAGTCACCAACGTTGCGTGCCGTGGTCGCTCAACGCCGTTCGTGCCACCGCTGCCAATCGCCCTCTGTGTTCCTGAACAGAAACTGGAAGCTGCAGTTCATCGCGTCGGAGTTCCGGGGGCAGCTGCCCAAGCCGTACCCGCCAGGAGACGACGCAACGCGGATCGTCCCTCCCACATGAATGACCAGAACCGCGAGGAGGAGTCGCGATACGTGCGTACCGCGGCAGCGCGTGTGCGCAACCCCTGTTTACTGCACCTCCGATTAACACGGTTGGCTACATGCGGTGCGAAAGAAGTTCAACGTACATATAGCACGTTTAGTTCCGTACGCTGCAAAATAAGTTCAACATACATACAAAGTGCAATTTCTGCTCGTGGTCGTCAGCGCATGATCATGGCAACCCTGTGACCCAATCTCACTGCATGTGGAATGTGACCCCAATCCCGCCGGCAGCTAGGCAGCTAAGTGGGGGATGAGCTTGGTCAGTGCTTAGATGGGCGTGTTTGTATGTATGTTGAACTTCTTTCGCACCGTACGTAGCCAACCGTGCTAATCGAAAGTGCGTGCCAGGTGTTGTAGGCGGTCATGCATGTGAGGGATAACACTGGATGGGTGACCCCTCCCCCTGGGAGTTGCCCTTGAACAAGTGCTTGCTCGCTCAATGGATCTTCCCCCAGGATATACGTACAGTACAATAGCTTTGGTGTTGTAGGCTGCAGCTACTGGGCTATTCTGTGGGCAGCAGAGGTCAGTAAAGCAAAATCATTGGACTGTACTTCCATGCTCCCACTTCTATGTTGCCGGCTTCACCAACATTCTTGCCAGCGTGGTTACGTGTGGTCAAATGAGAACCCCCATACTCGGAGGCCTTCATCCAGCAGTGGATTGTACAATCCGGTTTACGGCTGTCGTTTTTTATTTAACACGTAGCAGGCTTTCGCGACCAACATTATTCATAATCAACGTTTTTGGGTTTAGATCGCGTTATTTATAAATGTGTCGAAAACCTCCACCACCCGACACGGCCAATCATGACCGGCGCGGCGTAGCTAACGGGTGTGCAGGCGGTGCACCTGTGCCGGGGCTTGTGGGCCAAAGGGTCCCGGGCTACGAAGAGAAGGGAAAAGTTGGGTCAGGGGGCTGGGCCCCCCTCCACCCACCCCATTTTGTTCCTTGCACGAGTGCCCGTGCCAACCACGGTGCGCCACCGGAGACGCCGGTCGCAACACCGACTGCCTCACCACGCTTGTGGTCCAATGGCCCTGGTGGCGTGCCCGCAGGTCGACGTGAAGCAGTGCCACTACCTGGTGGACCTGGACAGGGATGTGGAGACGGAGCGCGAGCCCCGCTACGCCGCCAGGACGGACGAGTGGAGCGTCGTCGCGTACAGGTCCTTCCTCGATGCGGCCAGGTGCATATGGCGTCCGTCCATCTGTAGCGGGAAGGGGGGCCGCTATAACTCTACGAACAAAAACTTGAGTTTAAAGTTGCATTCATTATTAGAGAATCACCCTGGAGAAAACTGGATGAATCGATGAAAGGGAGCTAGCGAAAATTTGGAGACACAAATCAAAGGGAAAAAATATTTGCCCTGATAGCTACCCATTGGTTTAAGGCTAAGCAGAAAGCATGCACAATAGACTAAACAGACCCAGATGGAAAGATAAGTGCATGAAGATGTGTTGTCCACTGTTAAGGCATGGAGTGTGTGAGGTCTCTACAAGAAAAGAGATCACGCACTAAGGCTAGTGCTTGAAACCCTCCCACCAATAACGACTACGTCTTCAAGATCTGGAACTGGATTTGTGAGTCCCATGTGATAGCCGAACTGTCATCCGTTGTAGCGATGGGAGAATGCAGACAATGAAATACTTCTAAGTACTGCACTTTGGAAAACGATACATAATCCACCTAATTCGTAAAAGCAAGAATACGTGGAGCCACTGGAGGAATCTACTATTTCACTCTAAAGAAATGCAACGGGTATTTAAGTAGGGGAAATTTAGCGCATTGAATGGAGGAGCAGTAGCCGAGATGGTAGGACACGAGCCGGCTTCGTTTAACATGTGAAGGACATGGATTCTGATCTCTGGCTCATAATTTGTTTTTTCATCTACCCAAGGTAACTTAATGGGGAGTACTTCATCCAGCAGTGTGTTAAAAAAGGGTTGTAAACTACGTATTATTATTTAATTCTCTTTACTGTACTAATATTGCCACTGCATTTTCCAAAAAACATAGGTTTAGATTATTTGGCCACTCTAAATTTCCACATGATAAGCCACTACGTTGAGCTATTATTTATGGCCAGGTCGCTTCTGAAAAGAAGCTTACAGCTCAGCGGGCCTTACCTGGTAAAATAAAAAATTGTTTCTTTAAATGTTTTTAGTGATTAGCTTACCTTTCCTTTAATTTGCACTCCTATCGTGTTTTTAGTCCTTTGTTGTAACTTTATTACCCGTCCCTATTGGACATCTGTGAAAAAGGGCTTCAAAGCTCATCGGATTCCTCCATTATAAATAAAGATTCAGATTTTGGTGCTATTGCGAGACTCACTTCCGTTCTCTCCCCATCTCTCTGTCTCTCGGTGGCTCAACATGCGCAGCTCGTCCAAGCTGTTGCGCGCCTTCTACGTTCCGTTCCTGTCTCTCAGCACGTCGTCTACCGAAACTACACCATCCTGAAGACGCGGAGAACGGGCCCGGCAAGAAGAAGCGCACGAGGTTTCCGTGAGGGCGTGCCGAAGCGACTGCGCACTTTCTCGAGCCGCGTGTTGACGATGCGTTTTCCAGTTGCGCCGCGCTTGTCGGGGGCGCGGCTTTCCGATTTTCTGCTCTGGTGTGATAGCGGGAGCTTCTTCAGGAACTGAATTAATTTCCTTAATTTAATTTAGATCAGTTTAAAACTACTATTTAAGCTTTTTTTTTATTTTACCAGGGAAGCCCACTGAGCTATATAGCTCTTTTTCCTAAACGACCTGGCCACAAATGAAGTGAAGTCTCTCATGTGGAAATTTATAGCAGCCAAATACTCTAAACGCATGTTTATTCTAAATGGAAGGGAAAAAAATACCCGGAGAAAATTCACATGAGCACGGAGAGAACACGCAAACTCCGAATATACAGTCGTCAGGGTCGGGATCGAACCCACGAACTCCTGCATATCAGGTGAGGTAGTTAACATCTCCTAACCACCGTGATGATGATAAGAGACACGCAAACTCCAAATATACAGCAGCAGGAGTCAGTGTTGGGATCGAACCCACGACCTCCTGTAGCCCAGGCGAGGTAGCTAATATCTCCTAGCCACCGTGATAATGATAGAGAGACACGCAAACTCCAAACATACAGCTGCAGGAGTCAGTGTTGGGATCGAACCCACGAACTCCTGCGTACCAGGCGAGGTATTTAACATCTCACCACCATGGTGCTGCAGAAGGTACCAGCCATATAAAGCAAAACTTCGGTACGTTGGAACTGAATTCAGGAGCCGAACTGAACGCAGTTCCCGAACCTTCCCAGCGCACGGAGAAAAGCGTCGGTACGTCGGGAACTGGATTCAGCAACCGCTTTGAATTGAATTCAGGAACTGTCAGTGAGTTCCTTGAGAGGCTCCCCAGCACACGGAGCGAAACGTCGGACTATGTAACCGTGGCACGCAGCAAGACCCAAACGCACTGTCGGAGAGAGCCGTGCAAGTGCGACCCGCGAAAAACTCAAGAGTGTTGTGCCGCATTGCAGTGAGCGCTCGTTACGAGGGGTGAAAAACGGTTCGATCGTCGATGACGATTTTCCAAAAATAAATAAACAAAGCATTTAATTATCGCCCGCAGGTCTGCAGGGCGTGGGTGTTGGTGGCGTGGGGGGAAAAACATTGCGTTAATGAACATTGGGATCCACTTGTCACTTGTGTTTGTCCAAGCTGTGTATTTCTTAGTTAGTGTTTATTTTCTTGGCCAGATAGCATAAGAAAAAGGTTATTTTACTGTTCAGTACAATGTTTATACGTGTAGTAGATGATGGATATAAGCACACCCCATGGGAGCAAGGCCAGCTGTACTTGTATCAGAAGGCGTGAGCCAGTATCAGAAGTTGCCTTTTGACTTGCGCTCCACCAGTGTAATGTATTTGACCAGGGAAGGCTCACTGAGCTATATAGCTATTTTTCAGAAGCGACCTGACCACAAATGATAGTAAACGAAGTAGCTTATCATGGGGGAATTTATCGCAGCCAAATACTCGAAACGCACGTTTCAAACTCCAAATATACAGCAGGCGTCAGGGTCGGGCTCAAACCCAAGACATCCTGTATACCAGGCGAGGTAGTTAACATCTCGCCACCCCGGCGCCCTGTTTCTTATATCAGAACTGTGCTTATAGTAAGGTGTGCTTATATTCATCCAGCTTCTACTGTGCTTCGAGTACAAGGGGTGATAAAGTCCATGGCCTCACGCCAGAGGGGTGGTGATACGACGGAGTGAATGTTTAGACATAATTACTTTAAAGGAAGATTACCAGGATGTCAAGTTAATTTATTGATTGAAAAATATGGAAGCCTGAGCTGATGGTGGCAAAAAAATGACTGCAACAAGAGAATACCACCACGTGGTTGGTAAATTAAAATAAGTTGAGTACATTCCTCCTACGTCCGGCAGACATCGTTGTTTCTGCCAAAGTCGGGCATCACGTTACGTGAGGTCAGGTAAGTTAACCGGATGCGACATCTCTAACACCGTGCAGGTGTAGCTTTGGCTTCTGTGAAGACTACCAGAGAGCCTCATTGAAGTACATTACATGTTCACATATCCGACCATCGCATAAACTCTTGACCGATTAAATCACCCACGTCCAGTGCAGTATTTTGCATGGTGCAACTGCCATTATCCATAGATGCACAGATATGCGAGCTTTTTCACATATCTGCCTATAACTCAGTCCCAAGCGAGTTGGATATGCAACATTGTACTGTCCCGCTAAATCGACCTGCTAAGGTCGCAAAGGATTACGTGATACATTTCTAATTGCGCGTACAAAAGCGGTGAGTGTAGTTCTTTGGATAATGCTGTATTCGACTGTACAAGTGCATTCCTCTGTTAGTCCACTGCTGGATGAGTGTCTCCAAACGCCTTGTGGTTCATGGGGTATTCAATCACACTTTACCACGCTGGCCAGTGCGGGTCGATGGACGTGGGGAGCATAGCACAGTACAATACCGGATTTTGCTGTACTGCCCTCTGCTGCTGCCCACCACCAGCCTACAGCACCTGTTGTGCATGACAATCACCTATCCAAGCATTATCCAGGCCGAAACCTGTGTAGCTTTTGAGATCTCACCGGATCAGGCGCATTCCGAGTGATTTCGTGAGTGGCTGTACTTTAATATTCCATGGACTTGAATGATGATGATGATGCACAACTCTGTTATTTTACTTGTTACTGAAGCTTTATGATGACCAAACCCTCGGACCAGAGTGAGCTTACGGTTTGTGGATATGGACTTAAAAGGCTGTGTATTAACATCTGCTGTGTAGTCATTGTTGAGAAAGGCTAAATCCTGACGGTCAGCTGTTATATCTGTGTATATACGTAACACTTGTAGAGCACAGACAGCAACAAACAGCATTGTTGAAGTTGCGATAGACAAGTTTAAATTAGTTTCTTGCACCGAGAAAAGTTATATGAGCTGGGGAAAGAGATGATGGGAGAGAATTCTAAATATCCAGAGAGATCAATGTTGTGACCGCAGTGTGTGGTTGAACAGCACGGTGGATGAGATGAAACAGTCCGGTAGTCATCTTTTTGGTTCTTTCGGTAAAGTCACGTAGAAGGGAAGTAATAAAATAATAAAAATAAAACATAATAAAATAATTCTCACGACGTTTCGGTCACAACGCAAGCAGCCGTCCTCGGTGAAAACCAGGTCTTAGAGTCGTGGCATCTCTTCAGAAAGGTGAGAGACTCGATTAGCTGAGCCTTCTTATCACGGAGCTTGTTGAAGGATCTCAAAGTTATGTGGAATCCCTCCCCGTAGAGGCGGTTTTCACCTGAGGACGGCTGCTTGCGTTGTGGCCGAAACGTCGTGAGAATTATTTTATTATGTTTTATTTTTATTATTTTATTACTTCCCTTCTATGTGACTTTACCGAAAGAACCAAGAAGATGAATCCCTGCAGTCACGAAAGCTTTAAATCGAGAAGTCCGGTAGTCCTCAACGTGGGTGGAGGATTCGATGTGCTCGGGAACAGTAACCATCGTACCGTAGTAGTCGCCACCGCGATAGAAGAGTATTCAGGAGGTGACTCGGAGTGAATCAATGAGCGCTGGATCATCACTCAATCCGACTGTTGGAAGATGTTGGGACGGACCGGTCGCATCTTCAGTGCCCGAGTGTGTCCCCAAGCTTTTCCCTGGTGTTCGTCCACATGCCCTCTGTTACCAAGGTAACACGGATGATATACATTGTAGCCGTGTTTTGTTTTCCCCCAATTTTTTACCATGTTGGAATTTAAATTGCTTGGAGATGTTTAAGCAGATTGGTGTCGATAGCTTACCCTATGGGTCAAACGTGGAAGTGATTCAATGTTGCAACATTTAAAGCGAAATAAACTGCAATCAATTAAAATACTGTGTTAGTTTCAGGTTGTTTTTTCTTTCGAGACCATGGTCTCTGTTTCCAGGCATTGTTTGGATAAATGGGGAGATAACATGTAATTAAAACAAAATAGTTTGATATATGTTTAATTCGTTTTGCTATTGTTATAATGGTGACCCAGGTCACTATTGCAAATGAGACTATCCCGGTCTCTTAAATTCTCACCTGTGGTTACAGAAAATAAACTTGAACTGGATCTTTAGTACAATACATTACTCTTGTGCAATTACTATGGCAATGCCCTGTAAAGGAACGTACACAGGACCAGTTGAGACATCACCCTCACTGATGTTAGTCATGGCCGGGAATGGAACTGATTTTGCTGGGTTAAAAGCGCA
The DNA here is from genome assembly GCA_018977245.1 of Lethenteron camtschaticum. Lineage (NCBI taxonomy): Eukaryota > Metazoa > Chordata > Hyperoartia > Petromyzontiformes > Petromyzontidae > Lethenteron > Lethenteron camtschaticum. Next base: position 8,702,065 of record MU249596.1, read on the forward strand.
GTGAGCAAACCACTGCACCATCCCTCCACCTTCATATGTGAGTTAAATTATTATAACCGAGTAATAAGCGCATTGCTTTGAAGGATGAGTGGAACATGATGACATGACAATAGATGATCTGCTTTGCCGGACTTCGAAACAATATTGGGTTATACCGAGAATTCTGCCCTGGCATCAGTCATTAAAATATTCTCATGAATATACCGCGACCCTTAAAATTAACCCCCCCCCCCCCCCATTTGAATGGACGGCTGCCTATATTTAATGACAGTTTTCTAATCGTTTTTATTGGAATTGGCCAAACATTCCAATGTAGCAGGATCCTTTTGGAAGGAGGAGCCTTGAGATTCAGGGAGGCACTTCTGGCTACGTAAAGGGCATTGCTGTACAAAACGAGAGTCGCATACCCACCCTGACCAATTCACGTTCTGACCCGCCTCTACTGGACATGTGAGTAACCATGCAAAAAAGATTTAACTACACTTAGTTGGCCAATCTTATTTGACAGACAACTATTACAGGTTTACAATGTTTAGTTGTCTCCTTGTCACAGGTTGAGTCACAAACCGTACCTCTCCATAACAAAGGCTCACCCTCTTAAGCCTCACCTTACCATGAATAAAAAGTGTGTACTTCCCCCCCCTCTCCAACCATTATATAACGGAGTGGTAGCTCCTGCAATCTCTCATTTACTTGATACAGCTGTCGTGGCTGTGACGGTTCCACCTGAAGATGGAAGCTTGTGTTGCCTCCGAAACGTCGTGATTTATATTTTATTTTACATTTAATAATTTTAATGTTTTACCTACGTGACTTTACCGAAAAAACCTAAGAATATGAATCCTTGCAGTCACGAAAGCTTCAAATCAAGAATTAATGTGAAAAAGAGCTTCATAGCTCATCGGATTCCTCCAGTATAAATACATATTCTGATTCTGAACCGATCACACCCAGTGGCAGTGTTTGTGCACGGTGCAACTGTCACGTTCTGTAAATGTTCACTAATCTGACCATTGCACATATCCGCCTCTACCAACTGCCCTATGCGTGTCCTATTTAATTATTTTTATTCTACCAGAAACGTCCCACTGAGCTATTTAGCTCTTTTTCGGAAGCGACCTGGCCACAAAATGGTAGCTCATCCAAGTGGCCTATCATGTGGACATTTATAACAGTATCCAAATAATACAATCACATGTTTCTAAACGTGGAGCGAAAATAACCAGGAGGAAACTCCACACGACGACGGGGAGAGAGAGACACCACAAACTCCAAATGAATAGGCATCAGTGTTGAGATCGAACCCACGACTTCCTGTAAACCAGGCGAGATAGTTAACATCTCCTGGCCACCGTGAAGATGAAGAGAGAGACGCACACTCCAAATACACAGCCGCAGTTCGTGTTGGGATCGAACCCACAACCTCCTGTAGTCCAGGCAAGGTAGTTAACATCTCGCCACCGTGATGATGATCTGAGACACGCAAACTCAATATACAGCAGCAGGAGTCAGTGTTGGGATCGATCCTCCTGTAGCCTAGGCGAGGTAGTTAACATCTCCTCTCCACCGTGATGATCATGATAGAGACTCGCAAACTCCAAATATACAGCAGCAGAGTCAGTGTTGGGATCGAACCCACGACCTCCTGCATACCAGGCGAGGTAGTTAACATCTCGCCACCGTGATGATGATAGAGACATGCAAACTCCAAATATGCAGCAGCAGAGTCAGTGTTGGGATCGAAACCTCCTGTAGCCTCGGCGAGGTAGTTAACATCTCGCCACCGTGATGATGATGAGAGAGACACGCAAACTCTAAATATACAGCAGCAGGAGTCAGTGTTGGGATCGACCTCCTGTAGCCTAGGCGAGGTAGTTAACATCTCCTCGCCACAGTGATGATAATAGAGACACGCAAACTCCAAATATACAGCAGCAGGAGTCAGTGTTGGGATCGATCCCACGACCTCCTGCATATCAGGCGAGGTAGTTAACATCTCCTAGCCACCGTGATGATAGAGACACGCAAACTCCAAATATACAGGCAGGAGTCAGTGTTGGGATCGAACCCACGACCTCCTGTATACCAGGCGAGGTAGTTACATCTCGCCACCGTGATGATAGAGACACGGAAACTCAAATATACAGCAGCAGGAGTCAGTGTTGGGATCGAACCCACGACCTCCTGTAGCCTAGGCGAGGTAAACATCTCGCCACCGTGATGATCATATGAGAGACACGCAAACTCCAAATATACAGCAGCAGGAGTCAGTGTTGGGATCGAACCACGACCTCCTATAGCCAGGCGAGGTAAACATCTCCTAGCCACCGTGATGACAGAGACACGCAAACTCCAAATATAGTCAGTGTTGGGAACGAACCACGACCTCCGTATACCAGGCGAGGTAGTTACATCTCGCCACCGTGATGACAGAGACACGAAAACTCCAAATATAGTTAGTGTTGGGATCGAACCCACGACCTCCCGTAGCCTATGCGAGGTAGTTAACATCTCNCCAGTGATGATCATGATAGAGAGACACGCAAACTCCAAACATACAACAGCAGGAGTCAGTGTTGGGATCGAACCCACGACCTCGTGTAGCCCAGCGAGGTAGTTACATCTCCCACCATCGTGATGATAGTGAGACACGCAAACTCCAAACATACAGCAGCAGGAGTCAGTGTTGGGATCGAACCCACGACCTCCTGTATCCCAGCGAGGTAGTTAACATCTCGCCACCGTGATGATGATCTGATAGAGACACGCAAACTCAAATATACAACAGCAGGAGTCAGTGTTGGGATCGAACCCACGACCTCGTGTAGCCCAGCGAGGTAGTTAACATCTCCTAGCCACCGTGATGATAGAGACACGCAAACTCAAATATACAGCAGCAGGAGTCAGTGTTGGGATCGAACCCACGACCTCCTGTACACCAGGCGAGGTAGTTGACATCTCCCAGCCACCATGATGATAGAGACACGCAAACTCCAAATATACAGCAGCAGGAGTCAGTGTTGGGATCGAACCCACGACCTCATGTAGCCCAGGCGAGGTAGTTAACATCTCCAGCCACCATGATGATAGAGACACGCAAACTCCAAAATACAGCAGCAGGAGTCAGTGTTGGGATCGAACCCACGACCTCCTGTAGCCCAGGCGAGGTAGTTACATCTCCAGCCACCATGATGATAGAGACACGCAAACTCCAAACATACAGCAGCAGGAGTCAGTGTGTTGGATCGAACCCACGACCTCCTGTAGCCCAGGCGAGGTAGTTAACATCTCCAGCCACCATGATGATAGAGACACGCAAACTCCAAAATACAGCAGCAGGAGTCAGTGTTGGATCGAACCCACGACCTCCTGTACCAGGCGAGGTAGTTGACATCTCCCAGCCACCGTGATGATAGAGACACGCAAACTCCAAATACACAGCAGCAGGAGTCANGTGTTGGATCGAACCCACGACCTCCTGTACCCAGGCGAGGTAGTTGACATCTCCCAGCCACCGTGATGATAGAGACACGCAAACTCCAAATACACAGCAGCAGGGTCATGTGTTGGATCGAACCCACGACCTCCTGTATCCCAGGCGAGGTAGTTGACATCTCCCAGCCACCGTGATGATGATGAGAGAGACACGCAAACTCCAAATTATACAGCAGCAGGAGTCAGTGTTGGGATCGAACCACGACCTCCTGTATACCAGGCGAGGTAGTTGACATCTCCCAGCCACCGTGATGATAGAGACACGCAAACTCCAAATACACAGCAGCAGGAGTCAGTGTTGGATCGAACCCACGACCTCCTGTATCCCAGGCGAGGTAGTTGACATCTCGCCACCGTGATGATGATGAGAGAGACACCAAACTCCAAATTATACAGCAGCAGGGTCAGTGTTGGGATCGAACCCACGACCTCCTGTATCCCAGGCGAGGTGTTGACATCTCCCAGCCACCGTGATGATAGAGACACGCAAACTCCAAATATACAGCAGCAGGAGTCAGTGTTGGGATCGAACCCACGACCTCTGTATACCAGGCAAGGTAGTTAACATCTCGCCACCGTGATGATGATCATGAGAGACACCCAACTCAAATACAGTATTCAGCACAGGAGTCAGTGTTGGGATCGAACCCACGACCTCCTGTAGCCCAGGCGAGGTAGTTGACATCTCCCAGCCACCGTGATGATAGAGACACGCAAACTCCAAATATACAGCAGCAGGAGTCAGTGTTGGGATCGAACCCACGACCTCCTGTAGCCCGGCGAGGTAGTTGACACGTGGCCACCCTGCACCGCTATTGTTTACGTCACGTGCGCCCACGTGACTCGCGAGGTCCGACGAGAGCGACAAATCGTCGCGGTCCTTTGAAAAGCTCAACCCGGGGCACTCGGGCGAGCTCAGGAGAGAGAGAGGACGACTACGAGGGGAGGAGGACGTGGAGGACGAGGTCGAGAGGAGGAGACGGTAAGAGAAGAGTGGAGAGATGACGTGGGGTGAAGCGAGGAGGGTGAGGGAGGGAAACGAGGGAGGGACGCGGCTTCTGGTCGTGTGAGGCGGAGCGCAACGCCAGGCCCGGTCATGGGGCCTTCACGCGGGCCTAAACACCGCGCACTTAGCGATAACAATTCTACTTAAATAATAAAACACAGCGCTATAATAATCGGTGTTGTAATAATAACAATACGTATTGCGCTGTTGTAGTACTCCGCATTGTTGTAATTGCAATTCCTAGTGTTTTAATTAGAGTGAGCGTTATCCGGACATGGTAATATGCAATGTTAAAATGAAAACTGTTACAATGTTATTTGTAGTAATCGCAGTACCATAGTTTAAATAATCCTCCACTAACGCTGCACTGACCGGCGTGGTGAAGTATGATCAAGGGTAACCGCCACAATCGAAACTGTTTGGAAGACGACTTCCATCTAGCAGTTGACAAGAGCTTTGAATAATAACAGTAATTATAGCAATGTTCATAGTATTTCAGTGATAGCATCGGTGATACGCTAATAATGATACACGTAACCACAGGGATAAAGAGGGTTGGGTTGAGGGTAACGGGCGCCAAGGGGCACTGATGATTGTTGGTGACACAACCACATTCACCAGCATTGAGTGACCCTTACAGTGTGACACTACCACCATCACATTGCGAGATATGCAACCAGATTGTGAGTGACACCACAAGCGAATTGTGGGTGACACCACCACATTGTGAGTTAAACCGCCACCACGTTGTGACACCACCACCACATTGTGAGTGACACCACCACCACATTGTGAGTTAAACCGCCACCACGTTGTGACACCACCACCACATTGTGAGTGACACCACCACCACATTGTGAGTGACACCACAAACGAATTGTGGGTGACACCACCACATTGTGAGTTACACCGCCACCACGTTGTGACACGACCACCACATTGTGAGTGATACCACCACCAGATTGTGAGTGACACCACAAACGAATTGTGGGTGACACCACCACATTGTGAGTTAAACCGCCACCACATTGTGACACGACCACCATATTGTGAGTGATACCACCACCAGATTGTGAGTGACACCACAAACGAATTGTGGGTGACACCACCACATTATGAGTTACACCGCCACCACGTTGTGACACGACCATCACATTGTGAGTGACACCACCACCACATTGTGAGTGGCACCACGAATTGTGGGTGACACGACCACCACCACATTTTGAGCGACACAGTGACCACGTTGTGACACCACGACCATATTTGGGGTGACATCAACACCACATTTTGAGTGTAACTTTGACACTAACGCTGTGAAACAAGCACTTTGGGAGTGACACAGCCACCACATTGCTGTATGCGATGTCGCGGCTCTATATCGGAATCAACAGCACTGCAAATTTGCTGATGATGTAGTTTTCTTGGGGAGGAGACTAGTTTTTTCTGGTTGTCGACTGGCTCCAGCAATAGCAATGTGGAATAAACACCGTGGGATTAGTGTCATCGGCACACTAGAGCACCACTCCGTATGCTCGTTGAGATTAAAGACACTGCAATTATGTTATTTACTTGAGTAACTGTGATATTACTTTATCGCGATAATAAGATCGTTTGCAAGTCGCAGGATTTGATCTGTTATCTACAGATAAATTCAAATCGTGTTAACTGCCTGTGGATCACCTTAAAAGCAGGGCTTGATTTCAGCCGGAATACTTTTCTGGAAATAATATTGGTGTGCCACATCCATTTTGGGATTACAGGAACATTGTGTACACTAATGTATGGACAAGTTGGTGTGATGGGCACAACGTTGTAATGATTGACACGAAATGAATGAATAACATTCACAAAGGATTATAGCGATTTCGGGAACAATAATATGGGATAGGCATACCTTGTACAGAACTTTAGGGGTAGTGCATTACGCCATTAATCCCTACTTAACCCTAGATCATCTCATAAGCATATGCATTCATCAGTGTCATGGTGTGACTCACAACATGCTTTTAAATCTTAGCAACACCTTCCACTTAAATAATAATAGCAACACCTTCCACTTAAATAATAATTGTTAATAAAGAAACACACATGCACCTCATCCCAATTTCTGACAAGGAGGTAGAGCACCCCCACGGTCTGGCGTCACAAATAGAGATCCTTTATGGGGCTTTGTCTTCTCGTGATGGTGATGTGGCCTCGTCACATGAGGATGAAGCACATGCAAATCGCAGTCAAATGGGTTATTGCTGTAAAAATAAACAAACGACAATATCACCAAATAACTCGGGATATTGTAATTGTCTCGTTTTCTTCCCAGCACGTCTCTTTTGTGCTGAGGGAGGGGGGGGGTTACAATGATCGGATGCCAAATACTGAGTCTCCTTAGTATATATTCATTGGTGTTTATTGAACACAAGTAGGGTGGTAATTGCAACACTTAAGGCGAATTGAATTGCTTTGCAATGATTGCAACACCTCGTCTTTTGCAGGAGACACAAGCCTGACCCGTACCCTGCAATAATTGACATGATGGGAGATGACGTGACCATTTTATTTAAATCTTTTTAAATTTGGAAATTACTGTTGTGCATGTACAGCCCTTTTGTCAACCTGCTGATGGATGAGGGCCTCCTCCACACACCGTGAGGGTCGTGGGTTTTTTTTCCATGCTTCCCTACGTTGCTTGGCGTGGGCGAGTGAAGTTGTGAAGCAGATGTATGAATTGATTTTTTATGTTCAGTGTCCTTACACGCACCTCCAATTATCACGGTTGTCTACGTGCGGTGCGAAAGAAGTTCAACATAATACATAAACAGCAATACAGAACAACAATAGATTTTCTTACACTGCTCTCTGCTGTCCTCAATGTCGCCCTGTAGCAGCCTACAATAACCGATTGCTTTGTGTTGTGTTCACCCATCAAGGTCAGATACAGACTCACTGATGCTGTTTTCTTTTAAAGATCTGATTGGATTGGGTGCATTCCAGGTGATTTGGTCGTAACACTTGTGTCCCCCAGCAAGAAGGGCCTGGGTTTAAATGTCCTCCCTCTGTTCTGCGTGGGTTTCTTCCAGCTTCTACAGTTTACTTCCATGGCAAAAAAAACTTCCAATGTAATTATTTGTCAAACATTCCACTTTACACAACCAAACGTGCTAATCGATTGGGATGGCACATAACAGCATCACCCCCTCTTTTAAAATTTTGGCAGGACCCTCCTGAAAGAGAGCCTTGAGCTTCAATTAGGCTTTTCTAAGAAACAAGTGTGATAATAAAATAATAACAATGGATTTCGATGCACGGTCCTCTGCGTAACCCCTGCAGTGTTGTGCGGACGCCTAAATCACAGTTATGATTAAAATTGAATCTTTTGATTTGACGTAGATGAGATATGGGGTAGAGCCGTAGCACAATGATTCACGCCCTGCCCGACAAACTGAGTGTTCGGAATTTGATTCCAGATGCAGTGTATGAACTGGCTCCGAGCACCCCCTTTACTGACCAGCTTGGTGAAGTATGGTCAAACAACTACTGCCACAACCTACACGACTTGACGAGGGCTTCATGTAAAAGTGGATTGACAAAGGGCTGTCAATTACTGACAATTTAATTCTGTAGAACTGCATGATGTCTCTGAAAGATAAGTGGTGTATGAAACATTCCCTCTTTTGTATCCGTAGATGATGGTGATATGTGCCCTCCGCTGGACCGAATAAGTGGAGCATGAGGAACGCTCGGATTTGAATGAGCTCAAGGTCAAAGAGTGAGTTGAACAGCAGCAGCAGCAGCAGAGCAAAGCGAGCAGGGTGAGAAATGTTAACTATACTCCCTCTAAGCCAGGGGTCGGCAACCAAAATAACAAGAAGAGCCATTTCTTTCCAATTCGGTACAAAATTCAGTATTTCAAGAGCCGCAATGCATCTGAGTACATACTGTACATACGTACTCATCGTCAAGAAGCAGCCCGTAAAGAGCCGCATGCGGCTCCGGAGCCGTAGGTTGCCGACCCCTGCTCTAAGCCAATGAGCAGTGCTCCACATGTGCTGCATACTGAGAATTTAATTAGCAAAGAATATATGAATTGTCTGAAACGTTTACATTTAATGTGTAATAGCGCGGCAATTCAACCAGTGGGTGAGTTTCTTAACTCCCCCCCCCCCACTGCCTCTGTCCACCCAGCAGTTAGTCGATCAGTAGGTTGAATGTGGTAGGGTAAAGTATGGGTGCTCCCACCTCTTTTAAGACATCTGGCCTAAATGTTCCCTCAAGATGGCTTATATAAAATTCCCTCTAGAGATTCTCTCTCTAGAACTAGCGGAGCCACTTCCACAGCAGTGGTGTGGACAAATACTTGCAGGACTGCACTTTAACGCGTTACAATATGTCTGAATGAGCTTCAGTGTTTGCATGACAGAAACCGATGCATGTTTGGTGAATGATTGGTCACATGATCCTCAGAGCCCGCAAGGGGGTGGCTCGGTAACATCCCCTCACATGCCCTGCTGTAGAAAAATGTTCGTCGCCTGACAGCCAAACTGATCCATTTTATTTCTAAGCTGGTATTTCGGCAAATTATGTTCCAAACCGAATTTAACGTACAGAGTTTTTACTGAGCAATCATTGTTGACCAGAGTGAGCGCATAAAATCGCTACACTCGATTCAAACCCAGGATCTCAGCAGGTGCTAGCAATGTGGTCCGGCCACAGAGCAATTTACGATGTAAACAAAACATGGCAATTAGTACTAGTTCAGCACGCCAGTGTGTTGGAGAGTAAACCCACAACATTTCATGTTTCGCCGGTAATTATAACCAACTTCATCAGGCGACAGCCATAATTGTGGAGAAATCCTCCTGTTTCGGTCTGCGGCAAATGCATTTCGGCAACGTGTCCGTCCGTGCGATAGCAGGGCGGTGAGAGAGATGGAGGCGGAGGGAGAGCGTGAGGGCCCCTCGTTCCGCGAGCTCTGCTGGCTCGTGTGCTGGCCGCCGCTGCCCAGCCGCATCGTGTCCAAGCTGGCGTTCTCGCCGTCGCCGCCGTCGTACCGCCTGCAGGGAGATGGAGCGAGCGGGCGCTGCGGCCTCGTGCTTACGGAGCGCGCCGACTGGCCACACACTTCCTCGCGCCTCGACGCCATCGACGTCTTCCTGACGCACACGCGGCGCGGCAACCGCATCGCCTGCATGCACGTGCGCGCCTCCCCACAGGTGCACGCTCGTCGCCCACTCGGAATAATAATAATAATCGCATTCACAATCTCGGGTTTCCTCCACGAGTAAAGTCCATTGAGCGATAGAACTCTTTTCAAGGGCAACTCGGCTAGCAGACTAATAATAACAATTCAGTAGCAAAATTGCTTGTTTACATATTAGTACAATTGTCACCCTATATCTGTTCAATGCTTCACTTTTTGTAGCTTGGTTTCGTAATTTGTGCTGTGATCATTCTGGAGGTAATCTAGCTGAACCGATTTGTTATGCAGGGAATTTTATATTTAGCTTTTATTTAACGTTGAATCAAGTTTGTGTTATTTTTTATTCCTCGTGTGATACACTTGTTTTTGGTATTTGTGTTGTGTTTGTTCTGATTTCTTTGCTGCATTGCTATACTTTATTTTATTTTCCTTTTGTCAATTTGGTGACCCAAGTCACAATCGAATCGCAACACGATTCAGTGTTGCGATCGATTCAATAATTGAGTGAACCCATTACAACAAGCATTTTAAAGACAGTTATTGTTTTATGCGACATCCGATGCATGTATTGTGAGCTTAAGCATTGAAATTAATAATTAAACCGACATGTTATTATACCCCTACAATTTCACAGGGGTCAGCTCTTGCAAATAATTCTATGGGAGGTTTAACATTAAGGGGACCTTTAGGAAATTGGAAAGGTCCCTGCTGTAGAGATTGGCAGGACAGCCCTAGAAAATTAATCGTGGACCCTTTTGTAATTTGGCTCTGGAATGAGGAGTGCTGACCGCTAAGATCCTAGCCAATTGAGGTGGCCAGGTGCCTCAGAGGTGAGAGCACTGAGCTGGCAACGCTGATATCAGGGGGTCATAATCTTTTTCAGCCACCTGTGATTAAACTGGTTTCTCACTTAGAGGGAGTTAAAGGTCTCATGCTGGTCACCAATGACTGCATACAAAATAATCCATTATGTTAAATATCGTTCTGCACTAAATTTGACAAAATTCCAGCTCTGAGAATTCAAAACATGACCGTTTACTCCATAATAGAGGTTTTTGGGTTAGATCGTGTAAGTAGATAAATGTGTCGTTAAAACCCGCCACCACCCGACACAGCCAACTAGTAAGGGTTGTCACGTAAACAGAACGTGGCCAATTCGTCACTGGTACAGTACCACCGGTGTGTTAGAGAACCAAGCCACAAAATTTACAATCTAGATTTGAAGCTTTTATGACTGCAAAAATAATAATGGAAATAAAGTAATAAATCACTATTTTATATCTTATTATTATTTCTATTATTTATTTTTATTTTTACCTACGTGACTTTACCGAAAAAAACCTAAGAGCACAAAATTTACAATCGGAGTACGAAGTTTCGCCAGTAATTCCAACTAGCTTCATCAGGCGAGAGCCAGATTTGTGGAGAAGTCCTCCTGTTTCGTGCTTTATATAGAGGCGTAGATGTGGTGACCACGCTTCTGCACTCTTGCACAATGTGGGGAGGGGAGGTGGATTACTGAGGAAACGTACATTATGCATGTGCATTATGCGAGCACTTTGAACTTGTCCTTCCTGTCTTATTTAAATTGGTTTTGGTATTTAATGCCCTGTTGATTTGTGCATCATTGTAACCGTTCATTAGCAGCGCTTCTTTAACATGTTGAATTTTACTTCTAAGACTGTCACCATCTGACACTTTCTTAGCTCGATGAATGAGCGTCTTGATAAGAGCAGATTTCAGCGCGGGGTGATGGTGTGACTGCATTCAGATAAGCGTCAGTATGCGTTTTCATTCGGTAAACGCTGTGTGTTATTTTACCATTTCTACCCGTTCGAGCTGATATCCAGAAATGGTAGAGTTCTGTCAGCTTCCACTTCCATGGTGAACTGGATGGATGAGTTTTGCGAGTTGAGATTATTAATAAATGCGTTCAGTGTATCTTTGCCGTGTGGCCAGACCACCAATGTATCATCCACATATCTAAACCAAGCAGATGGTTTTAGTGTGCTTAAGTTATTGCTTTTGTTTCAAAATCTTCCATGTACAAATTCGCTATCACAAGAGATGAAGGAGAGCCCATTGCTGGTCCTTCCTTTGTTTATAGAAGTCACCTTGCCACAAGAAGTAAGTGTTCTTTAGACAGTGTTCAGCTAGTCTTGGGATATCTTTGGCTAAACCTTTGTTCGTTACCAGTGTCGAGTAATGTAATTGACTCGTTGACCGGAACCCTCGTGAACAGAGAGGCCACATCAATACTTACTAGAATATCATTAGGGTTAAGCTTAATATCTTTAATTATATTACGAGATGTTCATAGTTTTTATGACCGATGAGGTTCGTTACGTATTGTGCCAATTTGTACGTGGCAGAGCCTATTGTACTAACTATGAGTCTTAATGACCCATCAGGTTCGTGAATTTTTGGTAGCCCATAAAGTCTTGGTGGTTTTGATGGCCTTGGTTTGATCAGGTATTGCTCTTCCTTGGGAATTGATGACTTGGCAATGATCGCCGTTGTTTTTCGTTCCAAGGTGCTGGTTGTGTCTCGTTAAATTTAACGGTAGGCACCCTCATCGAGTAAATCTTTGATTTTATTATCATAGCCCTCACGGGGCGTCACAACAGTCGATCGGCCCTTATCAGCAGCAAGAATTTGGATATCTCTATTTGCTCTCAATTATCCTAAGGCTTTTGCTTCACTGAAGTTAATATTTGTTTTTGGCAATTTATTGTTCTCAATAATTTTGGCAACCTCGTGCCTCGTCATCTCAGCTTGTTTGTGGGGGAGATGTCTAACTGCTGATTCCACTTCAGCAATGATCTCATCGACAGGGATTGTACGTGGGCAACAGCAAAGTTAAGATCTTTAGACAGGACTGAAACCATATCGCTGGATAATTCAACGTTAGTCTTGTTTTAACGACACATTTATATATTTACGCGATCTAACCCAAAAACCTCTTATGGATGATATTGGTCGCGAAAGCCTACGTGTTAAGATTAATTTTACTGTCATGCTACATTACTTTTCGTGTCGCAGAGCATGTTTACACATCGATCATCCTGCACCGGCTCCCCCTCCACCAGGCCCGCTGCACTCTGCTCTTCTCGCATGGAAACGCCGTGGACCTCGGCCAGATGTGCGGCTTCTATGCCGATCTGGCAGCCAAACTCAACTGTAACGTCTTCTCCTACGACTACTCTGGCTACGGCGCCAGCTCGGGCAAGCCGTCCGAAAGGAACCTCTACGCCGACATCGACGCCGCGTTTCAGGCGCTTCGCACGCGGTAACGAGCCAGCCAGGGCCACGGTCATTTATACCGCGGGCAAAATATAAACAAAAACTTTTCCTTACTGAAAGACAAATAGGACTTGTAAATACCTTCAGCGAGCCACACATTGATACACATCATACTGTTATCCAACAATAAGGTTTAAAGGTAGAGGTGCAGCCCTGCAACTGCCTGCTCACTCTGCTGCTGGCACTTGAGGTAGCTTCAGAGGGCGTCTCCACACCGTTGTGTAACAGTGACGTGGGAAGTAGTCTGCGCGTCGACTGCCTATAAAGAGTCCATTGCTTTAACAGAAGTGACTTTGTGCTAAAAACTGTATAAAAACATGTCGTACGTGGAATTGGGCCGGACGTTCCCCACGCCTAGTATACACACTGTAATAGCTAATGAGTCGTGGCACTTGGAGGGTGTGTGCTGCAATGAAACATCATTGGCTGCTGAACAAAGACACTTGATACAAAGCATGGAATAGTGTAACAGTAAAAATAATAAGAAATATTTTTCGAATGCACTTCCCAAACAGGGAAATTACTCACGAGTCCCCAGGCCATCCTCGGGAGGTGGGGGGGGGGGAGCCAGGGCCTGTTGAGATGCCGGAGGTGGTGATGTGTGTCTGTCGGGGCAGGTACGGGCTAACCCGGACAAGGTGGTGCTGTACGGTCAGAGCATCGGCACCGTGCCCACGGTGGACCTGGCCTCGCGCTACGAGTGCGCCGGCGTCGTGCTGCACTCGCCGCTGGCGTCCGGCCTGCGCGTGCTCTTCCCAGGGATTGCTCGCACCTACTGCTTCGACCCTTTCCCAAGGTGCGGGAGTGACGTGTGGTGGAACAAAACGTTTATAAAACCTACGCAACGAAGCTAAGTCCTTGGATTGCGCATTACGTTCAGGGACAAACGCACGTCGGAAAGCATCGCTGAATCCATCTCGTTTTTTTCTTTTTCCTCATTTTTATTAAATGCAAGAGTTTCTCTCTGTCTCCCTCCTCGGTTTTTTTTTCCGTTTGCAGCATAGAGAAGATCTCCAAGGTTTCCTCCCCCGTGCTGGTGATTCACGGCACGGATGACGAGGTGGTGGACCTGTCGCACGGCATGGCCATCCACGCACGCTGCCGTCGCCCCGCCGAACCGCTCTGGTGGAGGGCGCCGGCCACAACGACGTGGTGCTGCATGCGCAGTACATGGAGCGCCTGCAGAGGTTCCTCACCCACGAGATCGCTTGTGCCTAGGTTCTGCGAGTCGCGCACCCCACGCCGTGGACGGGGAGCAATGGCCACGCCAGTATCATCACGTCGTCGCGTAAAACACCGTCATGGCGGTGTTGATGGTGTCGTTGTGACACCTTTGGTGGCGTGTGCCACTTTTTAACGCAATGCAATGCAACCGTCTGAATGCATTCCGCCGTTGAGAGTAAACGCTGCCACGCGCGCTGGTTAATTTGCGTCGTTCCATAGACACCGTCATAACTGACGTGGGGGTAGCAGGTGGTGGTGGTGGATGTGCCACATTTGTTTTTGGCGCGAGCCACCTCGCAATGCAATGCACCTGTCTGGATGCAACTGCTTCCTAATGGTGAATAGAATCAAACGTGAAAGGTGCAGCTCTGCAATTTTTGCCTCTCATCACTGCTGGCAGAAGGGCTTCCACTGGAGGGAGCTCTAGAGGGCCCCTATTAGAGGGTATTGTGGTCTGCTCTTCCAGAGATAGGTATTACCCACACTTTATCCCAACACAAGCGACCTGCCGATCGACTTGACTGTGGTGTAGCAATTTATACTGCTGGGTGGACAGAGGCGATGGGAGGGGGGGATTAAAAACTCGCCCTTTGTTTCAACTGCCACTCCGGGAGATTAATTGAACTGGTTACCTCTCATTGCAAGTCCAGTGCGATGACCATATCACCTCGGCAGCATCCCCAGTAAAATAGAATGTGCAGCAAAGAATGGGCGTAACACGCACATGCACCATGCAATTTGCATCGACAGAACCGCACTGGATTAGAGATCACAAGCTGGTATGCATGTGCAACTTTTCTTGGGGCCACAGAAAGCATTGACGGAGGAGAATTCCATGTCAGACGTCTAGTGCAATCATCCATTTGCTTTGATCTGGTGACCATTATATTACCATACCGTAAAGTGTTTTTACTCCGTGTGCGCCATCACTTAAAGTCGTTTGTGTGTCCTTGCGGAGTCGTGCTTTACCTGTTTTGAGTTTGTATTTTGCTTTTCCGTGACAGTGTTAAACGTTTAAATTGCGTTCATGATCGCGAACCCCGGGGGCTGGTCGCCCCGTTATTCATCTTGTCTTACAAACTGTGAAGAGAAGAGATCACTATTTTCCTACGGCCTGGAGCCCAGCAGTAGACACAGCGGGTGTACATTTGTGCGTGTGTGTGTCCGCCCGTGCCCGGCACACTATACCAGTGTGCCATTCATAATATGGATGCATGCCTGTGTACATAATGCAAAGTCCAAAAAATGTATTCAAACTTAAGAGTTTGGTACCAATCAGGGCTTAATTTCTCATTGAATGTTTTTTTTTCTGGGTCGCTAGTAGACCTGGAGTAGGTAACAACGTGCCGAGTATCCACAGCCCATATTGCGAGGAAATGTTGGATGTGGTGTGCCGGGTGCAGAAATAATGAGCAGGTCACCAACCCGGACAGACCCGGCAGAAATTAAGCCCTGGTACTCATGTCCAGTTAACTCTCGGTCCTCTGGGTAATGGGAGGGGGGGGATTGTTTACCCGGTTAGAAACAAAAACACGGGACAATGCAAATGGTATGCAACATAGGCTATGAAAAAAAACATTTATTGTTTACTTACGTAGAATGTGGGTGAAAATGTAGAATGTGCCGTGTTTTTATTGGTCGCCGAGTCACGAGTGGGGGAGCAGCAGCAGGTAGTCAATTTAGTGTGCATGCGTAAAGGGCGTGAATTGGCGGAGACTTTTCTATTTTTTTATTTTTTTGCAAGCACGGTTGACCCGCAACCCGGATAATGAACGCACGGATCATCGAGCGTTGACTGCGTATGGGTCGTTGATCTTGGTTTTTGTCTTTCTTCCTCGTGAATGTTACATTTATCGCGTCAATCTTTTACAGGGGTTGTTCGGTGAACCTAAAAGCCAGGTGCGCAACTGAGCTATCGGTTGGGAAACTTGGCCGCACGCAACTGAATTGTGCCTGCAAACTAGTCATGAGCAGTTGTGCAACCGACTGCTTGCAGTCAAGATTCGCCTCTCTTTTAAACAGATCTTCTCGGCGATTTGTAGCAATGTCTTTCATCACGTGCGCGCATTTGTGAACCGTGATTGGTTCATACAATCCTGAACGTGGCGCTTGATTTTATTGTTGCGCAACCGCTTGCTCGGATGTGGACGAAGCAGTTGCAGGGGATGATTTCGAGAGCGACTTGGGTTGAGCAACCTATCTCTCTGGCGTGGACCTGGCCAAAGTTGGCCCTGTGCAGTGTTATTTTTGCACCGTGTTTTCAGTTGCAGCTTTTGTTGATATTTTGTTTTATTAAGCATGATGTTGTCCCAATTTAGTTGAAAGACGTGTGAAACTTGAGCGGGGATTGACATTGGTGGAATTGGCGAGAGCTCGTTTTGCCAAAGGCCTTGATCGTCTTGCAGAGGCTCTTTCCTCTTCCATAGGAAANGGGGGGGGGTAGTGTTTAAGTCTTCTCTGACCTCACATCTTCCGTAATATATGGAAACATTTGTCCTTGTTCATGTCGTTTGAGATATTTAAAAATAAAACAAATCTTTAGTTGTCAATTCTGCCGCCGTTATCGAGTGTTGCAACAGCCATTGTGTACACCAATAGCATCGTCAGGTGTTGCGTTTACGAAGACCAATTTAGAAGCTTCCATCCAGTAGGGGTCATACAACCCATTACATTAAACATACACGCAGCAAATTCTGAGTTCTTACATGAGCCAATGGATCTATCAAGATGGCAGATACAATGTCTGTAAAAATCAAGTCCTGTAATTATAAGAGGCCGTTATTTTTGTATTTAGCGAATGCTTTTACACAGCACCAGATACACAACTAATTAAATACAAATGCATGTTGATGCTACATGTGGGTGGACGTCACGGCCTACCCGTATCCGTACCCGGCCGCACCAGGGTCGCAACCGGTACCCGATACCCGTACCCTACCAGATACCAGGCTACCCGTACCCGGCCGGGTACGGGTAGCCGTTTGCGACCCTGGTGCGGCCGGCTACGGGTATGGGTATGGGTACGGGTAGGCCGTGAGTCACTGGTGAGTAACCGTTTGTCACTCATTTCGGGTAGGGTACGGGTAGGGAACGGCTACCCGTACCCAGCCGGGTATGGGTACGGGTCGCCGTTTGCGACCCTGGTGCGACCTGGTACGGGTAAGGAATAAAAAACCCGTTTGCGACCTCTGGTGGACGTCATCCCACGTAGCCACAGAGCCACGTGACAGCCTCCTCCAACACGTGCAGGGCAAGCAGTCTGCCCCGGCACGCCCTGGCAGACTTCACAGCCAGAGACGATGTGCGCCACGGTCTCATTGCTCCCTCAAGTACATTGAGAGACGGTACATTGAGTTTAATGAACATTGGATATCCATTGAGTTTAAATTATTGCGACATAGTGCTTGTGAGCTGTATAATTCCACTCGTAACTGGTAGCTGCCTTGCCGTCCCTCTGTTGGCTTGTAGTATTCCACAGAAGGAGAATTACTTTGTTGACCGATGGATGATAGGGATCAAATGTTATTAAATGTTAGCATGCGACTTGAACTTTAGGTTGACCCTGCCCTATGAGCAAAACTAATCAAACCGATCATTCCTCTGGGCATAAACAAAAATTACGTTCCAGCTATATGGTTCTGCTATACGTGTAGTCCCACAAATATGTGGCAGCTTTGAGCTGTTTAGCCCTTTCTGAACATTACAATTAACCATTGCTAATAATGGAAATGGTTGAGTTACAATGGTTGATGAACGGTTCATCGATGGTTGAGCAGAGAGTGAAAAGTGCGATGGATTTCAGAAACCGGCATGGTGTGGACTTCCAAGGACAACAACACCCATGGATTTTATTTTGCTCCTTTCAAAACCAAATACCTTACAACGCACTTAATCCAATACATGGGGACATTATTTGGTGATAATGCAATGGCAGTGGTTCCCGAGCGCAAATAAAATTTAAAAAAATGAAATTATATAGCCAAATAACACTGCCTTGAACGAAAAATATATCTCATCGATTACATTTTTGGAAATGTCCCTTCTTTATAGCACAGACACTAACGTTGTGTATTTAGTTTTTTACCAGGTAAAGCCCACTGAGCTACTAACTCTGGAATGATTCGAGCAGGCGAACATTGCTGGCGGAGACACTGCATATCGAGATCAGTCCAGAGTTTTGCTTGTCCTGAGGCAATGCTGCTGCTGCTCCTGAAATTATTCACGCCCCGGAAGGCCGAGGCAGATAATGGGGTTAAAAAAATACTTTTACAACATTTGCGTTACCGACAAACTTTTCAGGAACGTATCTGTCCTGTGTATCGAGGGATGCCCGCAACTGGTGCGGTGTGTAAACATCGCCATTAAATGGAGACAAAGGCGGTCTAGCGCGATACTGACCACCCACCCCTCGTGCGCCGTCATGACCTTCATAAGTGATACTCGCTAACAACACTTGCTTCTGCAGTCTGGTAAAGACGACACGAACGAACGTTGTTTATACCCACCGTTGTATAGTATAACATTACTGACACCAGGCACGATTTTTGGGGTGCCTCTTAACTTTTCGAAGCGTCTGGAAGAATACAATAGTGATTGCATCTCTCTTGTAATGCTGATTTTGCACGTCATTTTGAAAGCGTGCAACACGGAAAATGTGCACGTTTGCAAATGTGCGTGGTTATGGGGCCGGCGAAGAATGTGTCTCGCGTCACCGTTTCACAGCCATGAAACGCCACTGTGGAACGCAAGCCACACATTTGTCACAAGCGCCTTATCTCAATCTTCTCCGCCAGAAGGCAGAAGTATTTACAGTAACAGCAGTGGCTACCTCTCGTCCACGTGAGATATACACGTTATGTTCCTAAAATAATGTATGCTGTCTCCCACCGACTGGCGGATAACCCCGAATCGATCAATGGTCAAGCATCTCAACAAAGTCTAATTGATTAAAATAATATTAAAATCATTTACAGCCTCGATCTTTGTGAATCCACTTTTTGCCCCACGCCTTGTTGGGCCATGTGGGTTGTTTGAGATCACTTCACGCTGGTCAGTGCGAGGTTGGTGAAGAAAGTGGACCAGGACTGGTTCAAATAATATTCCTGCGGAGGGAGCTGGTAGGAACGTTCGGTTGCTCGGTCAATGGCCAGGGTCAACAGCGGCGTGGTGTATTCCGCAAATATGCCTGACACTGAGGGCGGGCACAAGCTGGCGTGAGTAGGTTAAACGTTGAGTTTTATAAGGGCACCACGGGGTGACCAGTCCCTCCCCACCAGCCCCACCCCTCCCAACCCCCACCCAACCCCATCCTCCCCACCCAGCCCCACCCCTCCCATTTTTTGATGCACGACGGACGGACGGACACAATAATCCCCTGTGGGCTGATGTAACCAGGAGGTTCCTACCAGTATTGCTCGCCACTGATGTGAACCGTGGCCGGGAAACGAACTTATGTCGCTGCGGCTTCTTACCGCGGTTTGTTATGCACTGTGCCCACGTTCAAGCTGATTACAAAGCATGACGACATTTTCCCCGATTATAAGACGCACCAGAAAGTAAGACGCACTCCAAATGTATGTCCGGTGTCAATAAAGTTACACACCGAGCGGACGATAAGACGCACCCACAAGTTTGATTTACAATTCAGGGAATGAGGTGCGTCTTATTATCCGGAGAACACGGTGGAGAAAAATAACCCAGACCTCAAGTTTGGCCATTTCCAAGGTGACAAATTTTTTCACTCGAAGGGGGATTTCCCATGCTCGATTGCTGTGATGCTTGTCGCTATACTTACGATACTGTAGAGGGTAGAGTACGGGGCTCGAGTGGACGCAGGTATGCACTCAGAATTCCGTGCAGGCTGGTGGGTTGTCTCATATCGTTCACGGATGGATATACGGAGGAGACATGTCGTCTGCTTATCTATTTTGTTTTTCTAGTTAACTGAACTAAACTATAATAATCGGGTTTTTCCCCTTTTTTCTGGCAACAAAACTGAAACCTTTTTACAAGGATTCATGTCTGCATTAACCACAATACTTGCAGTCAAAATGTGGTCAATGCAGACATGAATCCTTGTAAAAAGGTTTGAGTTTGTTGCCAGCAAAAAGGGGAAAACCCCTATTATATTTTGGTACTGGCAAAGGAGGTCCAATGATGAACGAAACTAAACATTTTTTTTTCTTTTTCCAGGCAAGGCCCAATGAGCTATATGGCTCAACGAAGTGGCTTATCACGTTGAAATACTCGAAACGCGTGTTGTTGATTCTTAATGTGGAGGGACAAACCGGAGGACCGAGAGAATGTGAGCTGACCTTTAGTCGTGAATGGGAATTGAAATTACAAGCACGTTAAGTGGGGTTTGTTTTTTCTCAAAATGACAAAAAAATATGAATTACCATTTTATGCAAGAGCAAGAATAGGATAATAGACCAGTTACATAATGCTGGTGCGTGACAACACACGTTACGCTGCAGGCGAATCTTATTATTCTTATTATTCCTGTGGCTGACGCCGATGTAGAGCAACAGCTTTAAGTTTACATTGAGGCGCTTGAGCCGGATAATAGCATCAGGAGCAGTGGAGTAAATCGCTGTGATGATGCCTCCTCCTTATTTGTGAATCAGCCACAATTGCACACACCTTCAGAGAGTTTTTAATCTTCCAATATGTGCATCGTAACCAACATCTGCTTGCCATGGTTTGTCCGGATTCAGTTTAGAGCTCTTGTGGCCCATGAGCTTCGAATGAGAATTGAAGGCAGGGGTCTTCTTGGCTTCTTTTTTTCCGCAAAGCTTATGGGCAACCCCTAAACCGTATCCATACAAGCAGATCAAATACGGCTACTGCTTTTAATTACTCGAGGAAACCAAATAATTTAAATATATCCATAAGCAGTGCATGTGCGAACCGATGGGATTGTAGCAAGCTGCCAAAATCACACACTGGACCGTGTTTAGGAATCTTTCCCATTCACTGTACAAGTTCAAAATCAAAATCTGTATTTATACTGAAGGAATCCGATAAGCTATAAAGCTCTTTTTCACATATGCCCAGTCAGGGCGGACAATAATTTACAACAACTGTACAAACACATAATAGTGCAAAGTACAAGAAATGTAAACAAATCACCGAACCCACTGAGGTATTCACTTGTTTTCAGAAGCGACCTGGCCGCAAGTGAAAACTCAACAAAGGGTGGCCCATCATTTGGACATTTATAGCGGCAACATCACAATAGCTCCGACAGCCACAAGCTGAGAGCAACTCTGTCGACGAATGCAGAGAAGAGTACATTGGGAGAACTGTCCCGAGCCGCGGTGACTGCCTTGGCTGCCTTGTTAACGTAGCTGTCCGAGCACTCTGCGTGTGTAATGTTCCCACGAAGCAGTCGTTACTGGTAGAGAGGTTATTGATAGAATGTGAGAACGCCCGATTGTAATCTTGCATGGCCAGGACAAAAATTCCTCACGTGCACAAAAGTGTAGGAAGCTTTGCGAGCTCCTACGGAGCCTCTCATCGCGAGTGAGCTCATGCATTCCTAAGTGGTGATCGTGACACCTCGCTCAGCACATGAACACAAAGCCTGTGTGTGTGTGCGCGTGTTTTGAATTCTTTCGCACCGTACGTAATCAATCGTCCTAATCGGATGTGGGGGAAGGAGTAACAACCAAACGACATTCTTAGATGATTTATATATTTATAAAGCTCCTAACATTCAGGCGCTTTTCAGTAATTATACAATTGTACCATTAGATGATAGTGGTTGCGATAAAGAGTGGGGTTCTCATTAAAAGTGGTGGTTTCGTTATAGTGATAGGAGAACAGGCAGGAGTGATTAAATATGGGTAGGGGTAGTGATAGGGGTAGTCATAGGGCTTGCTGTGGGGTAGTGATAGAGAATGATGTGGGGTAGTGATAGGGTTGGGGTAATGATAGGATTTGGGTTATTTATTGGGTTTGGGTAGTGATAGGGGTAGTGATAGGGTTTGGGTTATTGATAGGGTTTGGGGTAGTGATAGGGTTTGGAGTAGTGATAGGGGTTGGGGTAGAGGTAGTGATAGAGTTTGGGTTATTGATAGGGGTAGAGGTAGTGATAGGGGTTGGGGTAGTGATAGGGGTTTGGGTAGTAGTGACAGGGGTTGGGGTAGTTATAGGGGTTGGGGTAGTGATAGGGGTTGGGTAGTGATACGGGTTGGGGTAGTGATAGGGGTTGGAGTAGTGATAGGCGTTGGGTAGTGATAGGGGTTGGGGTAGTGATAGGGGTTGGAGTAGTGATAGGGGTCGGGGTAGTGATAGGGGTTGGGGTAGTGATAGGAGTTGGGGTAATAGGGGTTGGGTAGTGATAGGGTTGGGGTAGTGATAGGAGTTGTGATAGGGGTTGGGGTAGTGATAGGGGTAGCGATAGGGGTTGGGGTAGCGATAGGGATTGGGGTAGCGATAGGGGTTGGGGTAGTGATAGGGTTGGGGTAGTGATAGGGGTCGGGATAGTGATAGGGTTGGGGTAGTGATAGGGTTGGGGTAGTGATAGGGGTAGTGATAGGGGTTGGGTAGTGATAGGGGTTGGATAGTGATAAGGGTTGGGGTAGTGATAGGGATAGTGATAGGGGTTGGGGTAGTGATAGGGTTGGGGTAATGATAGGGGCTGGGGTAGTGATAGGGGTAGGGGTAGTGATAGGGGGAGGCCTGGTTGTAGCTGGGGGACGGGGCAGGGGTCGGCAACCTGCAGCTCCGGAGCCGCATGCGGCTGTTAACGGACCGCTTCGTGACGTAATGGCTGGATGTGTAGTGACATAGAATGGGTCACAACGGCGCGTAGCGCTGGTTACTGATAGAGAGCGGGATCGTGGGTGTAATAGCCCGGTCTACCAGCAGGCAGGTGAAGTGTACCACTGGAGCGCGTAGCACCGGTTTCTGGCAGAGAAGAGGCATTTAAGGATAAAGCAGCCGGTCTGCCAGTAGGGCACGTGATAGGCCGGGGTAACGGATGTAGGGTAAAAGTGACAGAGGGGACACGTGGGGCAGAGCCCAGAACCTTCTGGTAGGTTCCAGAAGGGGGCGTGGCCGAGGGCGGAGCCAGGCCCCGCTGGGGAGGATAAAAGGGAGGCCCGACGCTGGGTCGGGGCTGCTGTAGTTTGGGAATGGAGCCCGTCGTTTACGAAGTCTTCGTCCTCCTTGTCGGAGTTGGGTCAGGCAGTGTGCCGGCTGTCCTGACTGATATGTAGTTATCCCCTGTACTGTGGGAAGTGTAGAATAAACGCGTATGCCTCCGACGACTAGTGTGTCTCTGAAGTGACTCACTGCATATTTATCATGAGAATTACGCCTTACGTCGAACAAAAATGGCTCTTCGTGTTATTTGTATTTGCGACCTCTGGGCTTGAGATAAAGAGATTGGTTTTAAGGAAGAAGAGTAGATTTGGTGGTTTAAACAATTAATTGTTTATCTGATTAATATAAATCTTCTTAAGCTAAGGGGGTTAGGGTTGCAACAATAATGGCGATTGTATTACATATCTTACATATAAACGCCACGATAATCGTATAGTCTGTTTTGCGAGAAATCGTAACAGGTGCTAANTTTGTTTGTTAAGTATTTATTTGCTTATCTACAAATGCTTGTGAAATTACACCCACACAAAGTTGTCATGTGGGCAGTGGCGGCTCCTGCAAAATCTCTCAGGGGGGCAAATGTCTGGATGATTGATAAGGATAAGGTCCACCCATCAATGGATAAATTAACAGCTTAAGCATGTAAAGGCAACTTCACTTCTTTAATATTAATGAAAAATAAAGTGACTCTTACAATACATCTTGTTTGTTTCTATACTCACTATTAAAACAAACCACTCAAGTTTCTTTTATTAAAGATTCCACTAGGTGGCGACAAATTATATTGTTGGATGAAACGTGCTTACGTATGATGACGTAAGCACGTATGGTGACGTAAGCACGTTAGGGCGAGCCCTCCCGGAAGCCATAGAGAATGCATTGCAGCGCCCCCGTTCGAAAAAAACATCTTTGAATGTAAGTCTATGGGACCACTCGGGGCGATTCTCAGCGGAGGAAATCGCCCAAAAGAGGCGGTACTCCACAGAACGTAGCATGACGCTGATTGGACTATATCCAGATGCACAGTGACGGCTAGCGTGACTCTGTGGTTGAATGACATTGGTGGTGCGTCGCCCAATCGCCCTAATGAAGAAACCGCCCCTGCATGTGGGCAAATGTGCCAAATGATTTGGGTTTTGGAAAATTGGAGGAGGAATTATGAAAAGCAAGAATGATGGTAATTCTGGATGTAAGTCCAGCGAAAAGTCGTACAAAATCGGCAAACATTTTGCTTTGCTTTTAAACATTCCCCAGTTTCGTTGAAAATCCAAATCAATTGGCACATTTGCCCACGTGACGATCTGATGTGATTGGCTCTGTCGGGTAATTGAGGTTATAGTTTTTTATGACATTATACCACCACGATCAAACCAAAAGAAACGAATTAACACATTCCTGAGGAGGGAGCTGGTAGGAACGTCGGGTTGTTCGGTCAATGACCAAGGTCAACGGTGGCGTGGTGTATTCCGCAAATATGGCCGACTGTGAGGGCGGGCACAAGCCGACGTGAGGAGGTTAAATGTTAAGTTTTATAAGGGAACTACGGGTGACCAGCCCCTCCCCACCCAGCCCCTCCCCTCCCACCCCCACTCAGCCCANCCTCCCCACCCAGCCCTTCCCCACCCTCCCCACCCTGCTNCCCCCCCACCCTCCTCTCTCCATCCGCCCCACCCCTCCCATTTTTGGATGCACGACGGACGGACGGACAGAATAATCCCCTGTGGGCTGGTGTAACCAGGAGGTTCCTACCAGTATGAATCATAATATTGGTCGTGAAAGCCTATACGTATAGAATTCACAAGCGACAAGATGCAATGAGAGGGGCTTATGGAGATGCCACCGGTGCACGGCAGAAGGAGTTGAGAGAGACCGGAGACCAAGGTTGAGATTGAAGGATGTGTAGTGACATAAGAAGGGAGGGGCTGCTGGGGGCTCTGGGACCCTGGGCGGGCCAGGCGCTTGGGCCCCTTGTCCCAGGCGCTGGGTTCCCAGGCGGGTCAGACGCTTAAGCCTCTTGGCACCAGGCGTTGGGTTCCCGGGTGGCCCAGGCGCTTAAGCCGCTTGGCGCCACCAACGGGGGGGGGGGGGGGGGGGCTGTGTGTGCTCTGTGGGATATCTGGGGGCGCACACGGCCCCACCCCTCGTTGGGGACTAGGCATAAAAGGGGAGCTCCCTGGACGATCAAGGCCAGTTGTAACCCAAGACCCAAGACCAGCCATCTCAGGACCCTGGATGTTGTGAAATCCAGTGGTGGGACTCTGGAACTCCCGACTCTACGACCTTGTGAGGGCGAGTTCCAGAGCGTAGCCAGAGTAGAGTATCTAGGCTGTGTACCTAGGCTGTGTACCGAGGCGGTAACAGAGTATCCGGACTGTTGGAGAGTGGGACTGTTGGAGAGTTGGAGAGTTGGAGTGTTGGAGTGTTGATTGTAATAAATAAGTTACCTCTACAAGTGTCTCCGGGACCCGTTACAGATGCAGTGGAACAAGATGTGAGGATGGTGGATGTGACTTGGAGAAGAGGCACAGAAGCTCGTGGAGAGAGAATCCAGCAGCCAACACCAAGCAAATACTTGATGCAAAATTATGTTACAATTAAAACCGGGTTGGTGAAAACTGGTTTTGGCTTTCAAACATTTGATTTGTGATCGTGATTTTTTTGTCATAAATGTTTCGTAACGAAGACATGCACAGCCTGCACCCTCTCTCACCCACAGGTCCGTATGCTCACAAAAAGTTATTTCAAATGAGACTGTCCTGCACTTTTGAGTTGTTCAGCAGGTTTACCCATTTGTGCGATGTCAGTGAACCCGCTTTCTTTACCGCCATGTCTTGACCATCTCGCAGCCCTGCGAGCGGGTGTGGAACTTTCACAAATCTCGACGTGATCCACCAACCCTCTCCTCCAAACTGATGGATGGCAGGCGTCTCACATGGCGAACAAGGGCCCGCTTACGTAATGACGTATTTGTCAGGCACACTGTGTGATGTACACACACAAACACGTCTCCGAGTACTGGAAGCCAAACCTTGCCGAGCCCTGTCCTGCCACATCTCTCTGTGCGTGTGTAATGCACGCTAAGTAGTTTGGCCGGAACGTGTGGGAGTAGATTCTGGTAAAGGCTCTAAGTGTGTGAGTCAATGTTGCTTTAGAGCAGTGGTTCTCAAAGTGTGGTCCCTGTGACCACCAGTGAGTGGTCAGCGACAGCCCTCCACGTGGCCCGCGAGGCTGTGATGCAATTGCAGGATGACCCCGAAATAACGACAATGTTTCGGACATTAATTCATATTTTACTCGTGATATTTAATTTGTAAATAAAGTTAGGTAAACTACCCCTGAATAAACTATCCAAACCATGAGATCTAAATGACCCCCCTACCCCCCACCTAAAAAAACTCATTTTCGTATTAGTGCTATTTAAAAAGAGACTTCCATAAGAGGTTTTTTTGGGGGTAGATCGCGTAAATATATAAATGTGTCGTTAACCGCCACCACCCGACACGGCCAACTAGTAAGGGTCGCTACGTAAGCAGAACGTGCCAATTCGTCACTAGTACAGCACACCGGTGTGTCGGAGAGTCAAGCCACAACATTTACAATCTGAGTACGACATTTCGCCAGTAATTACAACTAGCTTCTTCAGGCGACAGCCAGATTTGTGGAAAGTCCACCTATTATGGATGATATTGGTCGCGAAAGCCTACGTGATAAAGAGAGAAAGTCATTGCGTTTTGTCACCAGGGATNGGGGGGGTCTGCGTAAATGTTTACATCGGTTGAGTGGTTGGCGGGCCAAAACACTTTGAGAAACACCTCTCTAGGGGCAAAGCTTTGTAATATCTGGATGCAGCTGCTGTGCTGTCGTGTTGCCACACTGGACTTGCAATTCAGAGGTCGCCGGTTCTATCTGCCGTTGCGCCAGCGGTTGAAACAATGGGGCAAGTTAACTACATCAATCCCATGGCCTCTGTCCACTCGGCAGTATAAATGGGTTCACCAAAGTCAGCCGATGGGCAGCTGTGTGAGTGTGGTGTGGTGAAATGTGAGTACCTCCCGCCCCACCATCTTCAACGATGCCTGGTCAGCGGAGAAACGCAGGCAAGATACCATCTTAAAGGGGCTCTCTTAATCTCCCTCTAGCGGAGGTCCAAACCCCAGCGATGGCGTGAGAAAGCAATGACAGGGCTGCGCCTACGCCAAAAAAACTCGTGCAAAATACCCTAATCACGAATAAGATGGGGAGGAGAGATGACAATCGTGGAGGGGCATGTTCGCACAGAATCCCCATCTCCCGATGGGGTGTGGGCCAGTGTGTCCCAGGACCACACACTCAGCAGCACTCTGCTGCTCTCACGGGCGTTGCAGCTTTCCCAAGACGGGGCAAGTCTGTCCTTGCAGCATGGTTAACGTCCCTCACGTATGCAGATTTGATTACTGCGTGGGTTTGTGCGAGCGCCAGTCCTGGTGGCGTCAGCGGTGGACTTGCTGCGGGTTCTCCGGCGTAATGTCGAGATCGTCACACGAACTGCGGTCATCCTCGCAGCAGCAGCCGCGGCTTTAGGCTGCTAGCCATCGAGTAAAGACGGTGGTCACCGCATCACGCGGCGCTTTCAGGTGCGCTTCTGCGGCCGTCTGGAACGCTCTTCCTTCCGATATTAGGAAGCCACTCTGAGCTGGAATTTAGGCAAATTTAGCGAAAATCAAAATTTAATATGATGGGGTTTTTTTTAATGCATAGTCAATGGTAGCCAGGTCTGGAACATGATCTCGCTACACTTGATAACCCGGTTGAGTCACAGGCGGCCGAAGCCCTGGATTCAGACAGGGACTTCAGTGTTGACTCAGCACTCTGATCCCTGTGAGACAACCGGTGATTTCAGGTGTAAGTTCAAAGCATCTGTTTAAACTTATTGACCTTTCGGACTCATTTTTAATACAATTGGTGGTGTACCTCACAAGCACTTGTGCAATAATGTGAGCGGATCATCTGTGTTACGAACCAGATTCCATGGGCACGGCTAACATCAGTGGCGATTGATGTCTGAACCTGTCCTGCCCCCTCCCTATTCCTCAACCATCATTGACCACTGTGGTCAATTATAGTCAAACAATCCTCACGGAAAGGGCCTGATCCAGCATTGGATTGCCAGAGGACGCTACGCACATGAATCAGAAACGAACTTCACGCAAATTGGCCCTCGGCTAGAATTCCATCTGGCAACCTCCCCGCTCTGCAGAGGTATGTCACTGCGCCAATTATCTCGCACGCATATGCTGAGGAGCTGGCGACGACTCGCTCAGAGACGGAGCTGAGGTTAAGGGCTTTCGCCGTTTATTAAAGGGCCACACAATACACGGGGGGGGGGGGGTGAACCACACACCCGGCTGCCCTGTGCCGTCTCCTCTGCGCCGGCCGTGGGATCAGCCAACACGGTCGACCGAGGAGCACAGCCACGGCCAGCCCTGGCGCTGTGCCATCTCCCCTGTCCCTAACCCTCTTGACCCTGGCTCCCTGTTTCACCCTCTCTCGACCCTGGACTCCAGCTACGACCCCGCTTAGGTCACGGGTGTCCCCTTTTAACCTCGAGGAGCTGTGTCGTCATGTGCACTTTCCAGCACGCATGACCCTACGTCCCGTGACGCCATCGCACTGGACAGCGCGCATATGACGCCACTCTCTTCTACTCCTCTACACATACAACAACCATGGAGTGTAACGATGCGTTGAATAATCGCTTAATAACAATTCTTCAGCTGGCGTTACACGCATAGCATCGCGTGCCTAAGACTCAACATCTCTAGATTCAAATATGCGGTATGTAATGGGTTCATTTGACCCTCCAGCCACTGGTGGCTGCTTTATTTGCATCACGCCGTGTCTGGCACACAGACCAAGACGGTGCCACATCACGCCGTGCCACAACGCCTATAGCCACACACACACAAGTCCGCTGAGCCTGGCTCAAGGCGACGTGGAGGGCAGGTGCCCACGTCCACTCGTGACCGGTGATGACGGCTGCTCGAGGTGGAATGCAGTCTTCGTTCTGCCACCGCTGACTGAGCAGTCTGCCGGATGGAGGAGCTCCCACGCCGAGCGGCAGCTGATGGTTCGAGTCCACCGCTTGGGAGTCACGAGACCATGAGCTTTGTCACGATCAGCACGGCTGGCTACATACGGAGGTTGCAGCCTCGATCCTCTGCCTTGTTGTCACTCGGGGCTCTGTCGGCAGTCGTAGGGGGTCCGTATTTGCCGTTTTCCGCATAGGCACGGAGGGTTGGTCTGAATACAGCCCGTGGAAGCTTGACGTGACGGTGGGTGCAATTCGATAGGGGCACCACGATGGCGATATGTTAACTTCCTCGCCTGGTATGGAGGAGGTCTGTGGGTTCCATCCCAATCCTGACGCCTGCTGCTGTATATTTGGAGTTTGCGGTGTCTCTCTCTCCCCGTGAGTCGCGTGGATTTTTCTCTGGGTCCTCCCGGTCTTTTATTCCACGTTTATAATCGTGGGTTTAGAGTATTTGGCTGCTCTACATTTCCACGTGATGCGCCACTTCGTTGAGCTGTCATTTGTGACCAGGTCGCTGCTGAAAAAGAGCTACACAGCTCAGCGTTACCTGGTAAAATACAAAACACATCATTCTAGATTTGAAGCTTTCGTGACTGCAAGGATTCATATTCTTAGGTTTTTTTCGGTAAAGTAGGTAAAAAATGTAAATTAATAAAAATAAAATAAAATAAAAATCACGACGTTTCGGAGGCAACACAAGCTTCCGTCTTCAGGAGGAACCGTCACAGCACGATAGCTGTATCAAGTGATACAGCTATCGTGCTGTGATACAGCTATCGTGCTTTCGGTAAAGTCGCGTAGAAGGAAAATAATAAAATAAAACAAATAAAACATGATAAAATAATAAAATAATTCTCGCGACGTTTCGGCCACAACGCAAGCAGCCGTCCTCAGGTGGAGAACAGGTATTTCGAGAAGACTTCTGTCACTATGTTCTCCACCTGAGGACGGCTGCTTGCGTTGTGGCCGAAACGTCGTGAGAATTTTTTAAAATTATGTTTTATTTTTATTATTTTACAAAAACATCGTTTAGTTTCAATTCTCATCTGGCGGCGGAGCACACCAGACGGATGTTCGGCTGATTGCATCGCCCTTCAGCTGTCGCGTATTTTTTTGTCGTCAGCGGGACGAGGAAACAAAATTATCCTCCCGCGAACCGATTGCTTGTAACTTCTCTTCGAGGAATCCGGGTACCATCGCTACCGACCAGCTCTGGCGTAGAAGTACACCGGGCGAGACCGGTAGCCAGCAGCGTCAACGTTCCACGTTTACCGGGGTGGGCTTGAGACCCGTTGCAGAGTTCAGTTTGACCGTGCAAGCAAATGCAGCCTCTGACTGCGACAACCAGACTCAGGTATGCCCCACCCATGCTGGTGAATGAATCATTCCACCTCCACTACTCGGGTCGCCTGAGTTTTGTAGCGCAGCGCGCTAATCACTACACACACGACCGGTCCCACACACACAAAGGCAAAGCCAGACAGAGATTCCCCGTGGAGCTTGAACATACTTTTGGGGGCAATTGCTGTTGTTTGTGAGCACCTACGAAGGCCGGTACGGCGACACGACCGAGGTGAGGTGGGTGGACCAGCAACCACTCCCGGCCGCCTTTGTCTCCCGAGACTGAGTCGATCTTGGGGAGGCCCAGGACAAAGATAAAGACAGAGATCTCCCCGCATAGCCTTAACAGACTGTTGGGCAAGTGCTGTTAGCGAGCACTTATGAAGGCCAGAACGGCACACGAGGGGAGAGTGGCCAGAATCACGCCCGGCCGCCTTTGTCTCCATAGGGGCGATGTTTTTTACGCACCGCACCAGGTACTCATTTGAGGCTGAGTCGACCCTAGGGGAGGCCCAGGACCGGTTTAGATAAATCGTCACTGATGTTGACCGTGAGCAGGACACCCACGCACACACTCCCACACCTTTGCATAATGCCCTCTTGCTCCTCCCCCGTGTAGGTGGTTGGGTGGCTCGGTATGGTGCGGGCTGTGTGTGGGGCTGTCTGGTGTGCGGACAAAAACATCTCTCGCAGTGACAGCATCCCCATCGACAGGTGCAGTCACGAACAGTCACAAACAGTGCACACGCGGCACACAGCGCACACGGCACAGCGCACGAGTTCACACAAGTTGGCACGAGTTCGCGCAAGATCACACACGGCACACGGGTTGACACACACACAGCACACACATCACGCAAGTTGATCCAGCATTCACTTCACACAAGTTGACACACGCAGCAGATACATCACACAAGTTGACATACACAGAGCACACAGGTTCACACATCACACGCAAACTCACACATACATCGTCGTCATCACCTGAGCCATCATTCGACTCGTCTCCAAGTAGCGTTCACAGAACGCAGTAACATCGAGGTTAGTGCAAGTATCAACAACTACCACCACGCACGCATATTTATCATCAGACGCAGCCGCAGCCATGATCTATCAACTGCTGGATGAATACCTCAAGCCGTGTTTATATAGACGAATTCAATGCTAGTTGATGAAAGTAGCCTGAATGATTACTTGCTACACACGTGTAGTGAGGCACATTGCCTCCGGTACTCTTATGTAATTAGTTCCTTTAAAACTGAGATCGTTAATGAAATCAATATCGGGTACCAGGTAGGTCTATCCACCGCCGCGTGCGTGTGTAATGTTTAGAGCATTAGCGATGTACACGTGCCGTACACAATATCGTTGTAAACATATACATATTTATAATTTTATCACAGTTTTTTCTAAAGTCCATTCGTAACATGAGAACATTTATATTCTCACCTTTCTAGCAGCTCACAGTCCACCACCGCGCGTACTTTTAAAGTGTAGAGAACACGACGTGTACTTCACATCCGCAAGGTTGGAGATTGAGGTACGTATTTAAAACCGCCACCAATTTACCATCAACAATTACCAGTGAGTAGATCGGCAACTCGCGTGTGATGGCATGAAGCGTGGGTCCTCCTGTCTCCTCCAAGCCGTCCGGCCAGAGCGGAGGAGTAGGCGAAATCACACCCTTCAGAGTGCCTCTGGAAGACACCCCTTCAATGGAGACGCTCCTATCAGCAGTCGCGTGAGCGGGGCTCGCACGTGTTTACTGTCACCAACAATTACAAACAACAACAACAACGACCCGGAGTTAGACACGACAGGACACCTCGCTTCAAATGGCCCGGCGGCCACCCCCACGCACGGACCTCCTGGAAGACCTCGAGGTGTCCGAGCGAGACCTCGAGGACGACCCCGCTACAGCGAGCCGCGCCGTCTGGCGCTCGACGTCCTGGTGGAGCATGGCGAGGTGCCCTACCGGCAGTTTCTGGAGCGTGAGGGCATCGTGGACTTCCTGTCTCGCGGCGACGTGGAGCACATCGGGCGC
Source organism: Lethenteron camtschaticum (assembly GCA_018977245.1). NCBI lineage: Eukaryota > Metazoa > Chordata > Hyperoartia > Petromyzontiformes > Petromyzontidae > Lethenteron > Lethenteron camtschaticum. Next base: position 8,734,856 of record MU249596.1, read on the forward strand.
CACCTCCTCGTGCCACCGACGGCAGAAGCGGCGCCCGGCCAATCCGCCGCCGACGATGAGGACGAGAGCGGCGACCGTAGCAGCGACGGCTCCTGCACTTATTGGCCCACCGTGTCGGACGTGGTGGTGCCAGATTTGGAGCTGGGATGGCCTTCGCCGTCCCACGCCGGGGGCCCGCCGCGGACAGACGAACGTGACCCTGTACGCGCAGCCCCGCTGGGAGAAGGGTCCCACCATCAAGCAGGTGGTGCGGCGCATGCTGTGGCAAGCCACGCAGGTGAGCGAGCAAAGCCACGCAGGTGAGCGAGCGCTGCGGGTTCCGGGACGGGTTGAAGCTTTTGGAGGAGACGGCGGGTGATTTTGGTTATTCGTTCAGCGAGTGTGTCCGTGTGTTTCCGATGGACGTATGGAATCTTGAGTGTTGTTACATTCATTTTAGACACTCTGATGATGTTACAGGAGGGCGTGCGACTTGTTAAACCAAGTATTTGGTGACACTGCTGCGCTCAAGCACAATTCACAAATGCATGCGTCATTAACGCTGTGTATTTAAAATGAAAACTGTTTGTAAAGTTTATAATAATACAATGGGCGACATTTCGGGGCAATGGGCCCTTCTGCAGAGGACGTAACGTATTGCCACGAACAGAAATGTCGCTTCATTGTGCCATTGCGCGCGTGCGACGTTGAACGCGGTAATGAGCCGAGAGTGACGACGTGACTGTCGGTATCGATAATTATTAATAAGTGAACGTGAATCACTGAGAGGTGTGTGGCTGTGGCAGGGCAAGGAACCGCCTGTGTTGATGCGAATGACTCGTTTCACAACATTTGTGTGATCTACCAAACCCTCGCCTCCAAATGTACCGTATGTTGAACTTCTTTCGCACCGTACATTAGACAACCACGCTATATACTCTTTGGTTCTTTCGGTAAAGTCGTATATCAAATNAAATAAATCGATTTGATTACACAAAATACATTTATTTTATACCTACGTGACTTTACCGAAAGAACCAAAGAGTATGGTTCCCGCAGTCAAAAGCTTCAAATCGAGATACCACCAACCACGCTAATCGGAGGTTCGGGAAAGGACAACAAAACTAAACACAAAAAGCATTCTATAGAAATTCGTTTTCAATCTAGATGACTTACAAATGCACAGCTCCAGTGGCATCCCCATATCGGAAGGAAGAGCGTTCCAGACGGTCGCTGAAGCGCCCCTGAAAGCGCGCGATACGGTGACCGTCTTTGTTCGATGGCCGGTAAAATCGCCACCGCCCGTTGCTGCTGCTGCTGCCGCGGGATGACCGAGTTCGCGTGAAGCCAGCGGCTCCACAGTTTTTGAGATGAACATTCGTCTCAGAGTCAGAAAATCCTGCCTCCCCGCCCGCCCCAACAAGTGTGTGGTTGTGAGGTCGCGCGAAGGGGGATTCAGAGGTTGCTCTTTGGGGCCATCCATAAATGACGTCACGCGATTTTGGACGATTTTTTACACCCCACCCCCCCCCCTAGTCACACGGCGTCACAAAAAGTCAGACCCCCCTCAAATATGACGTCACAAAGCTCTGCCCCNCCCCCCCCCAAAAAAGAAAACATGCTTCAAATCGCTATAAACTATTGTCATTGTAGTGCGTATTTAATGTGGCGCTGCACTCTGATGTTGTAGGATAAAACATTTATTAAAACGTCTATTTAATTAAGTAGAACGTGTTGTCTATATTTATCTAAAGTTGCGCATTTTTATGCAACGTCATATTTCTCAACCCCCCCCCCCATCGTCACAAATGTCTGACCCCCCCCCCCACCAGGTGCGTGACGTCATTTATGGACGGCCCCTTTGTTACCCGCTTCCCCGTGGCCCGTTCTCTTCCGCAGACAGACATGCTGCTCTCGCCATAGCGTGACGCCGGCAGCAGTCGGAATCAAGTTGGGGAATTAAGCGGCGAATATGTCTGTGTCTTCGAGTGGAATGTTTATCTTGGCGACACTATTGGGCTCCTAAAGAAGGTTTCTTAATTGGGACCCTCAGAATCCCATGGTTACATGTGAAATCGTTGGATCATGGACTTGAGTCTTTAAAAGTCTGTAGATTAGACGTATTCTGCTGTATACATAATTACACACCAGACATGTGTGTACGGATGCAAATATACGTTTGTTTTGAGACGTGTGTGTATTTGTGGGGAGGCTCGGTGGTCAGCGCATTGCGCCATGAACCCATGACTTAAGATCGAAGTCTAATTCACGGCCATGACTAATACACGCAATGACCAGCGTGGTGAAATATGGCCAAACAACTCCCACGACTGACACGCCGTGGTGAGGCCTTCATGCTACAATGGATTGAAAAAGGGCTTTAAATTATCAGAATTTATTTTTTACTATGTGTGTTAGTGTGTGTGTACAAACCATTGGGGAGTGGTGGTGCAATCGTTAGCGCACCACCTATAGAACCCGGCCATCTGAGTTCGATTCGCGACTATGGCTAAGAGCGCCAAGTGATATCAGTCCTGGGCCTCTCCCGGGTCGAATCAGCTTTGAACATGAACACCTGGTGCGGTGTATACACATCGGCACAGAGGAGATAAAGGCGGGCAGGCATGGTGCTGGCCACAGCATCCACCCAACATGCGCCGTGGCAGCCTTCATGTGCTAACTTACATCAATGTTGAGGCCACGTTGGCCCAACGGTTCCAACCACATGCCAACGTTGGCTCAATGTGTGATGTTTACTGGGAGTCTATGTAGGCTGCGTGGGAGCTGTCTGTCTTTGTATTTTTTGTATACAGTGACATTTTGCAAACTTGTCAAAGACCCAGAGGGCTGTGGATTTATGTAACCGTTTTTATAATTGAATTGGCACTGCCTGACTTAAATGTTTCAAATGTGTCACCTTAAGGGCTTCAAGGCACCCCTCCTCTAAACCACCATATCACAGTGGTTAACGCACTGCGCTCACGAATCTGGCAAGTCGAGTCCGGATTCTCGGCCATGGCTAACATCGGCAGCCAGTGATTATCTGAAGGCGATATTTGTCTTCTTTTTTAATTCGCAGGTCATTGCCATTGTGATGGACGTCTTCTCCGACGTTGACATCTTCAGGGACCTGATGGATATAGCCTGTGTGCGCAAGGTGCCAGTCTACATCGTGCTGGACAACATCGGCTTCCCCACGTTCAGGGACATGTGTGACCACTGTGGCGTGCACGCGGGCAAGATAGAGGTAAGCGGGTAGGTAGCAAGTTACACTGTACCTTTTCTGAGCTATGGGAGGAAACCGGAGAACGCAAAGGAAACCACATGCAGAAGAGGGGAGAACATACACACTCCTAACAGAAAGGGGCCTAAATCAGTTAAAGTATCGAACCCAGGTTCCTTTTTTTACTGAGGCACAAGCGTTACCACTGCAGCCCACCGTGCCGCCCTAATGGCAAGCGCGTCTCTCTGTGCGTAGAACATGCGAGTGCGGGTCATCAAGGGCACCGTGTACTGCTGTCGAACGGGCAAGAAGTTCCACGGGCAGATGTTCGAGAAGTTTCTTCTCATTGACTGCAAGGTCGCTCTCTGCGGCTCCTACAGGTGACGGCAACACTCGTACACACCTGCCGTTCAACACGCTGCATCACGGGGTTCTTTGACTCGTGACCCGTGGGCCAGGTTGTGGCCCACGAAGGCTCTTGGGAGTGGTCCGCCGAGCTATTGGCCTGTTGAGAGGTTTAGCAAGTACCCTCTAGAGCAGTGGTTCTCAACCGGAGGTACTCCACCCTGGGGGTACGTGGCAATGTCCCAGGTGATTTATAAATGTGTGAAATTATACCATGCATGAGTCATTGGCGAATAATCATATATCAATCTGGCAATATAAAATAACTACGATAACATTTGAATACATATGGTAACCGAGAACGATATAAAAGACCTTCATAAACTCATTGATCGTAAACAATGTGGTTTCCAAGAGTAACCAGCGAGTGCGAACAAATTACGTCACTCTTGCAGTGTCCGTAGTTTTTTTATTCGTTTGCAGTTACTATCCAGTTAGGATGCTCACAAAATGGTCAATTGGTAAAAATATTGATTCATTATTTCTCAAAACCATGTTTAGTCAGGAAAGGGGGTACATTCGTTTTAAACAAAATTCAACCAAGGTAGGGGGGGGGGTAACAGGTGCCAAACCAGGTAGAGAATCACTGCTCTAGAGGAGTTCCCCAAAGCTCCCTGTCATACAGGCTCTTATGCCAGTGGTGGCATGAGGAAGAAATTGGAGGGCTGCGCCCACACTGGTTTTTATATGATTGCGCAGTAAATAGTTAGTGTGTTCAGGGTTACTTGTTTATTAAATTATTCGTAATGCCCACAACAAAACATAATTCATTTTCACAAATTGGCAGTTCCACAAGTTACATAACTTCACATTATTTGTATCTGAATGCCAGTCCTAATTGGTTTAAACACTATGCCCAAATAAAAATACACTTCATAATTATACTAACGATCACCCACATCTTCAATGTGTCTGAAAAGTACATCAGAATGCGTGGAACTGCCCTTTGCATCAACTCTTTGGCAAGCCATGCACCCTCACGATAAGTTGGATAAAAAAACATTTGTTCCGAACATCTCATTAAAGATCATGTATCACGATAGTTTAACGATACGGTGGCACAAAAACTAAACGTTTTTTTATTTTACCAGGTAAGGCCCACTGAGCTATNATAGTTATTTTCAAAAGCGACCTGGCCACAAATGATAGCTCAACGAAGTGGCTTATCACGTGGAAATGTTTAGGAAACAAATACTCTAAAAGCGTGTTTCTAAATGTGGTGGGAAAACCGAAGACCCAGAGAAAAATCCACACGACCACGGGAGAACATCCAAACTCCATATATACAGGTGTAAGTGTCGGCATCAAACCCACGACCACCTGCATACCAGGCAAGGTAGTTAACATCTCGCCACCGTGCCACCCATATAAAATCAACGTGTGTTTTGCAGCTTCACGTGGTCCTACGAGAAGATCAACCGGAGCATTGTCCAGGTGTTCACGGGCCAAGTGGTGGAGATCTTCGATGAGGAGTTCCGCATCCTCTATGGCCAGTCGGAAGCACCGGACAGCAGTTGCAGCCCCAGCCGGGGTATCGCACAGCGGCGTGACATTTGGGACCATCGCTTCCAGCTCGACGGGAAGACGCAGGACGCACGAGCCCGGGCGTTTGCGCGCGACTCGTCACGCCACGGCTCAAGAAACCCCTACTCGTCCATCAAGGACAGAACCACAAACCCGAGCGTCGCGTCCGGTGACAAGGACTTCCTGATGATGTCGTACGATGAGGTTCACGCGAGGAAGAAGTGGCTACAGAAGCAGCGGCGCAACTCCGGCACCCCGACAAGCCCTCGGTGCTCTTTCGTAATCAGAAGACGCCTGGGCATTGCAGAGTTCAACTTGCAATGCCTGGAAGCGTCACAGCTATGCTGGGGAGTTAATGGAAAGTAGCAGCAGCTTTCAAGCAAGCAATATGTTTTTTGAGAGCAGGGATCAGGGAAGCATTCGGCCGACTGGCCGTTGCCAGGACGGTACGGCCGCCAAAATTTGCGAGCCTGCCCGTTACGGAAGAGTACGCTTGCTAGATGCCGAAAGTCAGAAGTTTAGGGGGCCGGCATTGTTTCTGCAGAGGCAGACCTCTTTACTTTGTGAAGGCTCCCACGAGGGTTCCGTGACATATTCACACCAGGAGAGCTGCGAATTCACAACACATCACAACTTGGACAAATGCAGCAAGCTGTCGTCTTCCTCGAGGGAGGTGAAGGTAGGGTCGCAGTTTCTGAGCAGTGTTGGCAAACCAGAAGGCAATACCTCTGGCCGGCTGTACGCAATGCCACCGCAGTTCCACGAACACAGACGGTCCAACGGTGAGCACGCCAACACGAGTGCCACAGGAAGGCAGGAATGGCTACAAAAGTCAACTCTGACCACAAATTAAGACCCAACCCTTACTTTGACAAGAATAGCTGTAATGAGGAAGGCAACACTTCAGATGTGAAAGGAGATGATGCCAACTACCCGGAAAATTCCACAGGTCTACAAGACTAACCGCCCAGGTAAAAACGACGCAGGAAATTATTAACATCAAATCTACGTTTGCACGGAATTCGTGGTTTCAGGCCTCCCTACCATTGAGCAGCATGTACAAAAGCGAGTCTGCCATCAATAAATATGATGCTACAGTGGGCCGTGTACATGTGGAGAGGTTTCCTAAGTATGCGTCACAAGTATTGCTCAAGCAAGGGAGTAATTCAGAAATTACAAACGCTGAGAGTGACACACATTCCAACGAGCAGCCCTTGCTCTTTTCAAGATTCAGGACAGCTTCGAATGATCAAGACAAGGAGACAGTGAGAAGCTCTTTACCAATTTTGTCGGCAACTGGGGGCCAGGATCATCTTCAGCTGAATCGTCATCAAACCACGTCCATGAATAACCTTCAGAGCAAGGAAGCAGCGGAACGCTCGGCGAATTGTCCCTTCACACGCTCTCAATGCCATCCTTCGTGGAGACCGAGCCCCAAGGACTTCCCCAGGGACCTACGATGACTATGTCTTCGCTATGCAAAGAGGGGAAAAAGGATGAGAGCGCGATGGCAAAACTCAAAAGGTCACTAAAATTCCGATCGCTGTTTTACTTTTCGCCAGACAAGGGATACAAGCACTGTTTAAATGAAGCCGCTCAGAGGATAGATGATGCCAGGTCAGATGAGGTGGCTGGAAGACAAGCAGAGAGCAGCATCCCGAAGAACACCAAGCTTTTGGAGAAGAGTAAAGGGAACACTCTACCTTACACAAACTCTCCGCAAAGCACGAGCACACCCCTACCTCCTCCACGCTAACCTCTGCTGAGATGAAGAGCTCGGCGCTGCTCGATAATTTCAGTCCTGATGTCAGCACCAATTGTCTTGTGGACGCGAAAACCTCCAATATGGCAGCATTGCCCAGTAGCAGACTAAACGCAGGGAATAAACTAACAAGAGACCGAGTGAGGTTTGGCCAGAGTCGAATTACTTGGGAGGGGCTTGCCACGGAGAGTCAATCAGTGGGGCCCTGGACGAAGTGGCCCCTACAGCAGCCAACCTGACCCAAATGTTGATCTGACTCACACTAAAGCACAGGAGCTAACCCCTAGAGCAGTGGAACCAAGAGCCAAAGAAGTAGAGCTCGATACCGCAAAGCCCGAAGAAGTAAACAAGAGCGTTGAGCTCAGGTCGGAGGAGCTACTGCAGAAGATCGACTGCATGCGCAGAGAGAAGCGCCCTTACAGTCGCTTTGAGGTCTTCTACAAGAGTGATGAGGACGACGCGGGGAAGGCAGCAGCAGCAGCAGAGGCAACGGCGGCACCGGACACTCGTCCAGTGCGTCAGTCAAGGTTTGACGTGGACTTGGGCAGAAGTGGAGCGCAGGTGTCATTCGCTGACTACAACCGACTGAGCCGGCATGGCTCGCTTTCCTATCTAAACAGCTCCTTCAGGACCGACGGCGGCAGGGGTGGGCCCGTGGTGATGACAGAGCCACCACAATGAAGCGATTCACAACGCAGCAGTTGCTGCTGCAGCAGCAGCAGTTGCTGCAGCAGCAGCAGCGCCACGTGCATACTAATCATCCGACCGGCGACCGGCAAAAGGAAGAGAGGCGGCTGCCTAAATTAATGCAGAGGTTCGTGGTCACGTTCAAAGCCAAGAAGAAGTAAGCAGAGGACGTTTCAAGAGCGGAGTGCATGGAGAAATGTTTTCTGCAATTGTTTTTGCGGGTGGAGCAGTCGGTTTGCGTACTGCACATTGAACTCAGCGGTCTGTTTTTCTCGAACACGGCCAACATCAGTGGCGAGTGACATTTAAACTGTCCTTGCCTCCCCTGCTCCTCTCCCCCGCCGTTATTAAGCAGTGCATTTAACGGGTTTGTGAATATAACGCACATTTACTCCACTGCTTGCCTTGGGAAATGTCTACCATTGAGATTTGCGTAAAATGAATTAGCGTGAGATACAATTCGGCCGAGTCTTAATCACAACGTATGTGTGTAACTAATATTGTATTTAATTTATACGTTTTATGTATGTTCAACTTCTTTTGCGCCGTACGTAGCCAACCGTGCTAATCGGAGTTGTGTGGTGGTCAAGGTTGACACCAAGGTTGACACAGGTCACACAGGTCACACAGCTAGGGGAGAGGTACGTACCGGTCTGGACGGCCGGATTGACAGGGACGAGAGGTGGTTGGACGGCTCTGAGGGGAGGGGCTGGCGAGAGCCAGGGCCCGAGACACCCCGCCCTCAGAGAGAGAGGGATATATAAGACGGCTCCGGAGAGCGGAGGGGGATCGGAGGAGAAGCTGAAGGAGGAGAGCCGGAGATCCTGGACCCCCAAGCCTCGCTGGAACTGAGTGGGCTGAGTAGCTGTAGGCTAGGGAAGAGAGTAGCTGAGTAGCTGTAGGCTAGGGAAGAGAGTAACAGAGTAGCTGGAGGCTAGGGAAGGAGAGAAATGAGAATAGAGCCGGAGGCTGTACCTCCCTAGGTTGTGTGTGTGGGACTGTCTCCCCAGTGAGTCCTGAGGACTAGTGTTATCGGAATAAAAGCGTGTGGCCTCTACGAAGTGTCGGTCTCATTCAAGAATACTACATTGGTGTTAGAAGCGGCCAAAGAACCTCGCCGACATGGAGACAAGACAGAAAACGCTCACCAGGGGCCAGGAGAAGGACGTCGAGGGAGACGCTGAGCCGGAGGCGGGAGCGCCATTTCCGGGGGACGGGTCTGCGGGGCGGGCTCGGGTTCTCCGGGGCCCTCCAGGAGTTGTATTGAGTCTCATTTGCATTTACTTCCCCTTCTCAATTGACTGCTGGAGAAAGGCCTGCAGTGTTGGTCATGGGATTTTCTGACCATAATTCACCAAGCTGAACTTGTCAACGTTGGTTTCCAAAAGGACCTGTTTGTTTCATTGCCACTTGCAGGCGTCGCACCCCGCGATCCATCGCATTGTTTCATGCCGACCTCCTGATGCTATAACATCTGTGATTGGATGGGATTGATCCATGCAGCTTATTTCGACTCAAAACCGGCCCACCGCATCGCAAATACATTTATTTGACAAGTTACAAAGCACGGGTACACGTTTTAAAATGTAATTTTCATCTTAAAGTGTACAGTCACCGTAAACTAAATAAAACAAAAACGCAACACCTTTGTCATTAGCTCTGTAGCCTTCAAAGGAAAACATAATCGGCGACGTTTCAGGCAATGGCCCTCCTTCACAGCACATACATTTTATGGAGGGCCAATGAAGACAAAGCGTTGCCTGAAACATGTGTTGTATACTTTAACTATGAAGGCCGCAGTGTTATTGACGAGCGTGATATTGTAGTTAGTTGTTTGTGCTTGTTCACCACATATGTGCTTTAACTGAATCAATGGCCCTTTTATGAACAAAAATAGTGAATTGTAAGCTCATAAAATGGTGTTACTTGGCATACATTGCGAGTCAATGTATCTGTACATCTGCAACCAACGGATGATTGCAATCTCGCTGTGGTTATGTGTCTATTTAAAACGAGGACTAGTGTTTACAGTCGGGCAGGACTTCCGCTCTGATCGCACAAACTATTCGGTGAGCTTAGCTGCAGAGTGAACCGGAGCAGCCTAATCTGGAACGGAACAGAATGAAGGAAACATTTTTCTCTCTCAAAAACCAAAGCATGACACAGCAAAACCTTGCACACATACACGGCCCCATTTGATCAATTCACTGCTGGATGAGGGCCTCCCATGTCGTGTGTGTTGTGAGGATTTTTTGGCAATACTTCACCTAGCTGGTCAGTATAGTCTGGTGAATGGCGAGGTGCAGGCCAGGTTGGTTGGTTAAGTGTGGGTTGGTCAATACATACGACCTGCTTCTACATATCGTTTGTAAACAAGGTAATTTACGAAAATAAAATGTAATGAAACAAAAACTGAAAAGTACAAAGCATAAACAGAAGCATGCTTGTGTAGTGAGCGACTTCTGAGACACGACTTGCAGAGGGCTCACACTTTACAGGCAGAGTCACCGAGCAAAGTACACACTGGGCTACGTATAGCGGACCCACTCATACAGCCACATTGCCGGCGTCTAATTATATAGCTGGCTGACTATACAGCGACGATGACGATGGGGACCGTACAGCGGATCGGCTATATGGCCGGACGATGATGAAGAAATGACGGCGAAGACAGTGACGGCAGCCAGGATCCGAACCCCACGACAACCCGAACCTCTGGTTACCTCCCTCTTATATACTCCTCAGAATGGCCAAGCCCCGCCTCTGGCCAAGCCCCGCCTCTGGCCATGCCACCCCCTTCTAGAACTCTCATGCAGGTTCCAGGAGCTTCCTGACTGATCCCCACCTCTGACCCTTGGGCCAGTTACCACCCCCTTATGGTTCGCTGTTATATAGCACACCCATACCCGTAGTTATCCTTCATGGTCAACAGATGGCACCCTGTCACTACACTTGGAATCACACTGAAAGAAGAACATGTGGATTAGGGAAAATACACAGGTTAAAGACATAAACTGTTGCTAGCGAAGAGTTAAAGAACAGTGATGGAGTGGCAGCCAAAGAATGAAATGCCTCCGAGAGGACGTCTACTGACGAGGAGCAATAAAATTAGCTCGTGTTCCAGTGTAGTTAAACACAATTCTCGTGTATGAAGAAATTACGAGGATATATTAACCTTATGGCGGTACCCAGGGTACCATAGTAAATGTCCGTGATACAGTCATTTTTAGTCTGTCGATGGTCGGCGATGCGGCAATCGATTCATCTCGACGAGCTGTGCACGATGCACTATGGTGCGTACGAGTGTTCAGGGTTTCAGCGCAATCGTCCTCGCTGCATTTCGACATCGCGGAGTAGCACTGATTTCAGATTGATTGGTACCCCAGTCGCGGAGTTAAGTACACCTCTGAAAATATTTAATTCAATCTTGATTTGAAGCTTTCGTGACTGCAGGAATCCATACTCTTTTTCTTTCGGTAAAGTCACGTAGGTATAAAATAAATCACGTTTCGGGCGCAACACAAGCGTCCGTCATCAGGTGGGAAAGCATGGTCTGCTGCTGAGGCAGACTGTTTGTATATATAAATATTTAATTGCCTTGGCCATTTTGTATTATTTGGTACCCGGGGGTACCGCCATAAGGATCATATGATAAAGGTGGCAGCACAACGGGGAACTGCAGAGATGAGACTCGTGCTGCTAAATGTGAACATTTAACATCACCACTGAGTGGACAGAGCCCCGCCCCTACAGCTCGTGGCTGTGACGTGTGATCGGTTAACAGCCGCGGGGCTGTCGATTGGGGCAAGGGCAACCACGAGGCTATTGGTTGTGGCAATTAAATGCAGTAATTAAATAATTAGATAAAAAGGAGTCAAATGGCAGTTGGAGTTAAGCCTGGAGAGGGAGTGGCCGGTTTGTGAGATAGTAAGTTATAGGAGTGTAAAAACACGTTACCGATAGTTATAATTGTATATTTTATTAAATTGTGCCACCCACTTTGGGTTTAAACGTGCACAATTTTCAGTCTTCTCTTACTATTTAGTCAAATTTAGGCGATGTTACACCAGTGCTGCGGGGATTGTTACATTAAGTGAAGCTATTTGAAGACGATTTCAATTTCATTTTGTTAATCATAACTCATGAGACAAGGATGGTGTAATATTTACAAGTGACTTCAGTCACCAAAATGATAAATGGAAAAGAATAAAGTACATCAGATGGAATACAACATCGTAATATACATTTAAATACATTTCCCGCAACGAAGTTCGTTTGGGATAAATTACATTTTAAAACCATTCACCATTAACATTTGTTAACTTAGATATTTCAAAATTTATTTAGCGTGATTGTTGTAATCACCAAACACTGGGCCTGTGCTGTTGAGTGATGCTATGGAGAAAAGATTCAGTGACCTGTGCACGGTACTTCACTGTGATGTCATTGTGACACCACATCCCCCAGACTCAGTTGCTAATCTGACAGGGTGGGGGTCAGACATGTTCTAAATTTGATATATGGGTTTCTTATTTGCAAGTTTTACAACAAATCAAATTCAGCCATCATAATTTTGAGACGGACACATTTTATACTTTACACCACAATGGTGAAGTGCAAGAAAAAGGGCTTCATTAAGCATATCAAGAACATCTTTTGTTGCTGCCGCAGTATTTCAGATGACAAGGTTTATGAGCCAGACAGCTGTTCCGAGCACAGCGGCAATTCATGAGGAAATCCCGGTAGCTAGCCATGAGAAGACCGAGGTGGCAACTCATCAGGCGAGCCCAGTGGCTAACCGTGAAATGGGCCAGGTGGAAAGCCACCAGGTCAACCCAATAGCTAACCATGATATGAGCCAGATGGCTAGCCATGAGATGAACATAGTGGCTAGCGTTGAGACGAGCCCGGTGTCTAGCCAAGAGGCAAACCAGATGGGTAGCCATGGGCTGAACCCAATGACAGACAGCAGGTCAAACCTGGTGGCAGGCCGTGGGCCAAGCCTGGTGGTTGATCGGGAACCAAGCCTCGACGAACGGGGCAACACAAGCCTGGCGGCAAGCCACGTAGATATTCTTGGTGCCAGCAACAAGGCTGCCCAATGTGAGGGCTGCCAGGCTACCATCCAGCAGGGCAACCCAGGTCCCGTGAGTGACCAAGGCTGCTGGTCCCGGGGAGGCCAGGCAGCAAACCGCGGGGTCGTCCAGGCCACCAGTCAAACTGTCAGCTGGAGGGGCGGCCAGCATTTCGCTCATGTCCTGGATCGCAAACAGAAGGGCGTGATTTAATCCACAGCATCTACCATCATCAGGCCCACGTCAGATTCCAGCTGCCGCTTCTGTCCCGGATAAGCCTGCTGTGGAAGGTAAGCAGCTTGTGCCAATGTAACCTCCATCTTGACTTTTGAATTCCGTCCCATGATCTCTTTTCCGAAGTTCGTAACACCTTGTTCAATCCAAAAAAAGGTGTTAACTCTTAGCTACTATAATTTCACTATGGGCCGATTGACGTTACAGGCATTTAGGACTGCGTTCAAAACCTCATTATGGTGCAACTGAAAATAGGTGACTCTGTAGTAGGGATGTTTTTGAGATTAAAATATTTCTTGATTATTTAGGATTCATCTTTTAATTTTCAGATTTTTGCATAATGTACATTGTTACATACTTGTGTTTAATCTGGTTGGCAAAAATTTGCACGAAGCCATGAGACACCATTTATGGAGGGAAATCAATGTACATTCAGAATATGAATATTTATTTATCACGGGATACATCGATGCCCTTCTGTAACTGGTACCAATATTTCACTGCAAGGTACACACACCTCTAGTGATAAAATATGGAAAAGTAAAATATCGGACAAGGACTAGGTTCACGCCCTATTAATTCATTACGAATATTGTTACCTTGACCACGTTTACAGAAATGATGTCAAAAAACAGCTCACTGCAGGGTCACCTAGAGTTGAAAAATACATGCTTGTGAAAGGGTTAATAAAGAGCACCGCTAAAACAATATCACAAATTCTGGCTTTACCACGCAACTTTCGAGCCAGTCTCCGAAGTGCCTCGAGTGTTAACAGAAAATTTCGTATGTATTTTGTGCGCAGATAAGAACGATAATGAAGCTCCATGATTCGCACCGGAATCGGGGAAAACCTGAGCCTCACGTGTCAGTGGAACGCATGCGAGGGTGCTGGCCTTGACAACATGGGGAACACCTGTTTCCTCAATGCCACCCTGCAGTGCCTCACTTACACCGCACAACTGGCAAACTACCTGATCTCCCCTAGTATACAGGAGGTCGTGGGTTTATTCCCAATCCCAATGCCTGTATATTTGGAGTTTGCATGTTCTCCCTGTGTTCACGTGTATTTTTCTCCGGGTCCTCCAGTTGCTGCTAGAGTATTTGACTGCTATAACTATCCACGTGATAAGCCACTTCGTTGAGATATCATTTGTGGCTAGATCGATTCTGATAAAGAGCTATGAAGCCCAGTCAGCATTATCTGGTAAAGTAAAACATATAGTAGCACACCAGGGTGGTCATGGAAAAACAGGCATACATCCTCTTCTACGTCCGGTGAGTTACCCACGAGTTGTATTTGTGGGTATGCCCACAAGTGTGGTCAATGTTGAAGAGCAGACCAAATATCATCCAGAGTTGTCTACTCGAGGACTTTCTGCCAGCAGTGGCATGAGCAAGAAATTTCAGAGCCACGCCGTTATCANTTTCATTTTTACCTAAGTTGGGCAGGTTGCCTTCCACCTTTGCTGTTAAGGCTCGATCTCTGTTAACTCACGGAAGTTCACCAGGTTGCCCTTTGGGCCAATGAAACTCACGTAGCGGTCGTTCCATGTGCTGTGCAGGTCCCCAGAGATGAAGGCCATACCCGTGTGCAGTCAAATCAACGGCGGCCATGGGAAATGGCATCAAGAGGCGGCAGCGACGACCCTGACCCCGGAGATCAACCGTGATCACTGATGGATATCACACGAGGGATGTGGTCAAGTTGCTGCCCTACCACCACCGCTGCCACCACTGCAAGGGCGATGCACACCGGGTCCTGATGAATACCGCTGACACAACACAGCCCAGAAGCGCCAGCACCACATCCACAAAGAAGATTATTACCATTGTAAATGTGTACATTTTATAATTGTGAATACAAAAATACGTACTTTAAAATNAAAAAGTATGAATCAAATTCCTATTCTTGGGTATGATTCTGTATGTAGTTCGTAAGGCCATGATCTAATAGCCAAGGGACATCCATACAGCAACGTGAACCGATGAAATGACTACTGCATTATTTCTGTGTTTAATAAAGTAGTGAATTTTGATGGCTGTTTTGCCATGCAGTTCAGATACCCACTGAATCCACGAGATGTCATCACTTCAGTGGTTGCAAATTCCAAATGGGGGCAAAAACAGTGAATTATTTGATAAACATTTGAAATGAGTGGTGGTGTATGCATGTTGACTTTCTTTCGCACCGTATGTAGCCTAGTGTGCTAATCGCAGGTGTCGGTTATCAAGTAACACACTCATTAGGCGTATTTATCCGAAGTGTGACTAAACATGCTACCTAACGTTGTATCAATTACAGCTCTGGCCCATGGACTAAATAGCTCGATTACAGCCGCTACATTTGAATGCATTAATTCCGCACGTAAATATACAATGACCAACAGTGCGTGGCTGCAATACCACAAGAGCTCCATGACAGAGTCGATGAAGCCAACAATCTCAATTTAATTGCCAGCTATGGGAGCATCACTGGCTCGTAATATCTGAACCGATCCTGCTACCACCAGGCACTCACCAGCGTGATGAAGTATGGCTCAACCCCTAGGAAATGTATTTGTCGCCACACTACACTATACATTACGCCACATAGGCTACACTTTCCATCACATGGAATTTATTATACACGCTATATGCAACACCACATAAACCACACACAGTACACAATATACACTGTACAACACTATTCATACCATACTTGACACTTCACACTACACTAGATATGAACACAGACTGTACTATCCACGTTATTGCACACTATACACACACTTACGGACACTACACGATAAACCACAAACTACAGACACTACACTATACACAACACTACACTGTATACCACACTGCACGACACACTCCACATACAATACACACTTTACACCACGCCCCAGTACATTACAACCCAGACACAAAATGTAAACCTAAAACAATACCGTAAAGGACGACCCCTGTGGAGACGAAGCGATGAATGAGTTCACGTGCAAGAGATGGACGAACGGTGGGAGCTATGGACCGTGAGCGAGGGCGACTGGTGGACGATGCCTTCATCCAGCAGTGGAGAGACAATGGCAGGAGCCGACTGCAACACGCGGCGGCACTCTCCCTCTGAGTTTTGTGAATCTACAGAGGCACAGAAATCAGAGACGGTTGCTTACAGCCACATTCCCCGAAACCCATGAGACGCGCCGGAAAGTAAGACGCACAAATCTGGTGACAAGGAAAAGATCCTCCGTGTAGCCTGTAACAGACTGTTGCGGCAAGTGCTGTTAGAGCGAGTAAGCAGCACCTATGAAAGCCGGCAGGGCACACGAGGGGACGGGTGGTCAACAACACGTGTTTACTGCACACCGTACCGGGAACTCATTTGAGGCTGAGTCGACCTAGGGGAGGCCCACAACCGGTTAAGATAATCGTCACCTGCTGTTGGTGGTCGTGAGCGGGAATCGAACAATCCATGTCATCTCCAGCGCGTGAACTGATCTCATCGCTCCATCTCCGCGCTGATTTCCTCTCCGCGGGCGCGTTCACANCCTTTGGGTGTCTCTCCGTCGTTAGTCTCGACCACTGGTCGTCGTCTCTTCTCGTGACGAGTGTGGCTGGCTTCACTGGCGAGGGGAGCGGTGGTGCAGTGGTTAACGTACTGTGTTATGAACTGAGCAACCGGAGTTTGATTTATGGCCACGGTTAACAGTGGAAAGTAATACCAGAACCGATCCTGCCCACTCCTCCTTCTCCCCCCCACCCTGCTCACCTTCACCAACACTGAACAGCGTGGGGGAAGTATGGTCAACCATCGCCAACATGGCGTGGGGAGGCCTTCATCCAGCAGGGGACTGACACAGGCGCTGTAAACTAGACATATTTATTTAGTTATTGCAGTACTCGCAGACTGTATACATAGCAACTGAGCCAATGCCCTTTCAGAGTCTACAAAGGCGATACGCATAATGATATTTGATATGATAATCAGTCCTTTCTCGAAGAATGTAGAGAAACATTTTGTAAATAAACCCAGCTTGTCCACGAAGTTGTTGTACTCCAACTCATCAATTCTTCTGTTCTCATGATCTTCAATTTCTATCCGTGTGATGAGGCCAATGGGTCTGTCGTTCTTAAAATAAGTTTGTTTTTACATACCAACGTTGAAGAAGCAGTGGGGGGAACNTTTTCCTTACTGAAGACCGCATAGGAGTTTTTGCGGGCCAATACAAAGAACCCGACATGAACTTAACAGACTGTTGGGGCAAGTGCTGTTCCCGAGCACCTATGAAGACAAAGACGGCACATGAGGGGTGGGTGGCCAAAACTACCCCGACCCCTCTGTCTCCCCAGTGCTGATATCACACCGCACCGGTCACTCATTCGAAGGCTGAGTCGACCTAGGAGACGCCAGCACCGCTTCAAATATCCGCCACTGTGATTGGTGGCGAGTAATTATATAAATTAATACAGCATTTAATCAAATAAACGTTTAACAAGTTACTTTCTGATCTGGTTTAATTATTAAACGTAATGGTATATTATATAATTATTGTAAAATTGTTAAACCATTACAGTATTATGCTTTAAGCCGTAAGACAAATAATGTGCCTCAAAACTTTCATTACAGCATATTTCACTATCATATTTGCTTGTAACTATAACATGCAAATTAGTTTTTTTTATTGTGTAAGCTACGGAACTATGTTATTGTGTTTAAATATCCATATCACATATTTAACATGCTTTTATACACTTAACAGCTATAAATGCTGTATTTAATAATAATTTTAATACAGAATTTTCACCCATCATATCCACTTTTGATTCTAGTCATATTAGCTAACTATATAACTGTTACTATGAATGTTGACATTTGCAACTTAAATCTGTAATGTTAAGATTTACCTCAGAATGCTACATTTGTGTTAAATCCTTAACCAAATAACTCTACCCGTACAAGCGCTAACCGCATCCCACCAGCACTCACTCGAAGCACAACACATGTAATCAACCCAGCGGCCTTTATTTCACGTACCTGCTGCACGCACAAAGTGACACTTTAACTGCGGCCCTTTCCACTGCGGAGACGGAGCCATGGAACGAGTTGACGACGAGCAGCAAGAGACGGACGCACGGTGGGAGCGATGGACCGTGAGCGGCGAGAGCGGTGGAAGATGCCTTCATCCAGCAGTGGAGAGAAGACAACGGCAGAAGCAGCCGACTGCGAGCGCGACACTGTCGCTGTTGAGCGACGCGTCTCTCGTTCCTCGTCTCTCGTCTCTGCAGACACACGGAGGGCGCGCGCCTTCCGCGTGCCTACACAGACCCCCCCCCCCGGGCCACGTGGTGACACTAATATTTGAGGTAAACATCAATTTGTGACGGAATCGACAGCGATTCGACGAGTGGCAACTCTCCCTGCACTTGTACTGACTGTGATAAAAGTAGAGTAACTTTATAGCGGCACCAATCATTGTCACGATGCTCCTATCCAAGCCTGTCCGTGTCTCCTGTCTCTACAAGATGGCGATTCCGCCAATCTACGTCACGGTCACACTGTCCCTTACCAAGATGGCTGCTCCTATTTCCCTGAGAGTGGCGGCCCTTGCACTGCCTATCCAAGATGGCAGGTCCTATCAAATCTCAGGGCCTTGTTTTCCCTTATGAAGATGGTTGTTTGTGCCTCTTCACTGGGCTTCTCGGCTCAGCTAGCCCTTTACATTACCCTTACCAAGATGGCCGTTCCACTAAATATCGTAAAAAGGCCGTAGGTACCGTTTGTGCAGTGAAACACAATCATCGTGAATGAAGAAATTGAGAGGCTACATGATATAGGGAGGTGGCACCACAACGGGAACTGCAGAGATGAGACTCCGACTCGTGCTGCTGAATGTGAACGTTAACAGCACCACTGAGTGGACGGAGCCCCGCCCTACAGCTCGTGGCTGTGACGTGCGGCGTGATCTGCGGGCAGCCACGAGGCTGTCGGTTGGACCAATTAAACAAATTAATGAGACAATAGACAAACTGGGGTCAGATGTCAGTGGGAGTTCTGTTAAGCCTGGAGTGGAGAGGGTGAGGCTGGGTAGTCAAATGTAGACGTGACACCAGTGCTGCGGGATTATTACATTAATGAAACGATTTGAAGAATCTTAATTTGGAGCNTTCGTGACCAGGAATTATTCTTTGGNTTTTTCGTAAAGTCACGTATAAAATAAAATAATAAATTAAATAATAGCATACGACGTTTCGATTGCAACACAAGCAATCATCATCAGGTATAATAAATAGCGACATAGAATATAACCAGAAACTATAGACAGACATATAAGCAGACAGATATCACCAAGATACATAGAGAGAGCAACCAGGTAAGAGAGAGGTGATCGTCTCTGTGGGTGGCCTTAATAGACAGAGGGGGCGGAGGCAGAGAGAGGAGGGGTAGGGAAAACATTTACATGTCAATGATACGAAGGGAGGGAGTAAGGTAAGCAGGCTTAGAGGGAGACAGAACACACTAAATTAAATAACCTAGCAAAGTATCGAAATGTTATGTAAAACGACACAGAGAGTCGGTCAACACACAACGCTTGCCTGTCGATTACGTATTTCAAAGATTGCTAAGTTAGAATTTAAGAATTTAGACTAATTATACTGANGATGAGTGTGCAACGAAACTCGTAAACTTGCTACTTATTTAAANTATTTATTTTATACGTGACTTTACGAAAAAAACCAAAGAATAATTCTGCAGTCACGAATAAAATTAAGATAACCACTTAAATCCAAGTTTACCTTTTCTCTTGGGTTTCGTCTCCTCTACCTGTATATTTAAATTGCTACATCGTTTGTATCGTTCTTAGGTTCTGCTCTGTCTGTGTGTCTCCGTTCCTCNTTTTTATGTTTTGTCTTTCTTTGGAATTTTCACACTTAAATTCTAACTTAGCAATCTTTGAAATACGTAATCGACCAGGCAATGCGTTAATTGTGTGTTGACCGACTCTCTGTGTCGTTTTACATAACATTTCGATACTTTGCTAGGTTATTTAATTTAGTGTGTTCTGTCTCCTCTAAGCCTGCTTACCTTACTCCCTCCTTCGTACTCATTGACATGTAAATGTTTCCCTACCCCTCCTCTCTCTGCCTCCGCCCCCTCTGTCTATTTAAGGCCACCCACAGAGACGATCACCTCTCTCTGTACCTGGTTGCTCTCTCATGTATCTTGGTTATCTGTTGCTTATATGTCTGTCTATAGTTTTCGTATTTCTATGTCGCTATTTATTATCTGATGATGATTGCTTGTGTTGCAATCGAAACGTCGTATGCTATTATTTAATTTATTATTTTATTTTTATACGTGACTTTACCGAAAAAACCAAAGTAATTCCTGCAGTCACGGCTCCAAAATTAAGATTGAACCACTTCTACGGGAAGTTCCAAGTTTACCTTTTCTCTCTCTCTGGGTTTCTTGTTCTCTCTCTCTGCCTGTATATTTAGTGTAATTTTTCTCTGTCTACACTCGTTTTGTATCGTTCTTAGGTTCTGCTCTGTGTGTCTCCGTTCCTCTTTTTATGTTTTGTCTTTCTTTGGAATTTTCACACTTAAATTCTAACTTAGCAATCTTTGAAATACGTAATCGACCAGGCAATGCGTTAATTGTGTGTTGACCGACTCTCTGTGTCGTTTTACATAACATTTCGATACTTTGCTAGGTTATTTAATTTAGTGTGTTCTGTCTCCCTCTAAGCCTGCTTACCTTACTCCCTCCCTTCGTACTCATTGACATGTAAATGTTTTCCCTACCCCTCCCTCTCTCTGCCTCCGCCCCCTCTGTCTATTTAAGGCCACCCACAGAGACGATCACCTCTCTCTGTACCTGGGTTGCTCTCTCTATGTATCTTGGTGATATCTGTCTGCTTATATGTCTGTCTATAGTTTTCTGGTTATATTCTATGTCGCTATTTATTATACCTGATGATGATTGCTTGTGTTGCAATCGAAACGTCGTATGCTATTATTTAATTTATTATTTATTTTTATACGTGACTTTACCGAAAAAACAAAGAATAATTCCTGCAGTCACGAAAGCTCCAAAATTAAGATTGAACCACTTCTACGGGGAAGTTCCAAGTTTACCTTTTCTCTCTCTCTGGGTTTCTTGTTCTCTCTCTCTGCCTGTATATTTAGTGTAATTTTCTCTGTCTACACTCGTTTTGTATCGTTCTTAGGTTCTGCTCTGTGTGTCTCCGTTCCTCTTTTTTATGTTTTGTCTTTCTTTGGAATTTTCACACTTAAATTCTAACTTAGCAATCTTTGAAATACGTAATCGACCAGGCAATGCGTTAATTGTGTGTTGACCGACTCTCTGTGTCGTTTTACATAACATTTCGATACTTTGCTAGGTTATTTAATTTAGTGTGTTCTGTCTCCCTCTAAGCCTGCTTACCTTACTCCCCTCCCTTCGTACTCATTGACATGTAAATGTTTTCCCTACCCCTCCCTCTCTCTGCCTCGCCCCCTCTGTCTATTTAAGGCCACCCACAGAGACGATCACCTCTCTCTGTACCTGGGTTGCTCTCTCTATGTATCTTGGTGATATCTGTCTGCTTATATGTCTGTCTATAGTTTTCTGGTTATATTCTATGTCGCTATTTTATTATACCTGATGATTGCTTGTGTTGCAATCGAAACGTCGTATGCTATTATTTAATTATTATTTATTTTTATACGTGACTTTACCGAAAAAAACAAAGAATGATTTGAAGACGGTTTTAATTTATTTTGTAGAACAAGGATGTGTCATTTTCAAGAGTAACTGAGTACCAAAACACAATACAAGAACTACGTACAACAACTCGAGACAAAGCATGGAAAAGGGCACAATCATGGAATATAAACTAAAATACATTTTCTGCAACGAAAGTTAGGTTGAGATAAATTACTTTTAAAAACCATTCATCATTATCATTCGTTCAGTTACAGATACATAAAGTGTATTGAGGGTGCTTGTTGCACAGGCAATTCCCACGGGGCACCATGTGACCTCAGTGCACTGTGACATCACTGTGACGTCACCATTACATAGGCCACCATGTGACTCCAGTGCACTGTGACATCACTGTGACGTCACCATTACATAGGCCACCATGTGACTCCAGTGCACTGTGACATCACTGTGATGTCACTTCCCCCACAAACTCAGTTGCTAATCTGGCACCGTGAGGGTCAGACGTGTTCTATCCTTGCTCTCTGGGTTTTTTGTTGCAAAATTTTCAACAAATAAAATCCAGCCATCATCATCTTGAGGACACGTTTTTGGACGCATTTTTATACTTTGCAACCACATCGCCACAATGCCGAAGGCCAAGAAAAAGGGCTTCATTAAGCGTTTCAAGAACATCTTCTGTTGCTTCCGCAGTGTTTCAGATGATGAGGTTTATGAGCCAGGCAGCTGTGTTCCGAGCTCTGCAGCAAGTCATGAGACGAGCCCAGTGTCTAGCCATGAGAAGACCGAGGTGGCAAGTCTTGAGGCGAGCCCAGTGGCTACCAATGAGATGGGCCTGGAGACAAGCCACGAGGTGGACGCAGTGGATAACCGTGAGATGAGCCTGGTAGCTAGCCAAGAAAGAATAGAGGTGGCAAGTCATGAGGCAAGCCCGGTAGAGAACCATGAGATGGACCTGGAAGCAAGCCACAAGGTGGACCCAGCAGATAATTGTGAGATTGCCGTTGAAGGTAAGCTTGTACCAAAGTTACTCTGTAACCACTAGTTTGACTTTGGAATTCCCTCTAATGGTCTCTTCTCCCAAGTTCTCATAACCTTGCTTAATCCCAAAACTTCACTGCTGGGTAATTGACGTTTTGAGCATTTGGGACTGCGTTCAGAAACAGTGGACAAAACACGTAATGTAGTGCAACTGTAATGTCATAAGCAACACCTGTAGTAGGGATGAGTTGCAGATAAAGTGTTTGTCAGACTTTTGGACAATGTACGTTGTTATATACTTACATATAATAGGGATGGTAAAAGTGACACAAAGCCATGAGACACCATTTATGGAGGAAAATCAACGTGATATCCAGGATCCATCAATGCCCTTTGATAACCGTTCATTTAGTGGCACAATACAAATATTGGTTAAGGACCAGGTTTACGCCCTATCCATTGAATATTGCTACTCTCACCACGTTAACAGATATTGTCAAAAACAGCTCACTGTAGGGTCACCTAGAGTCGAAAAAAACATGGTTGTGAAAGGGTTAATAAAGAGCACCGCTAAAACTATGCTATCACAAGTTCTGGCTTTACCATACAACTTTCAAGCCAGTCTCCAGAGTGCTCGAGTGTAAACAGAACATTTCCTGGATGTTTTGTGTGCAGATAACCATGAGATGGGCCTGGAAGCAAGCCACAAGGTGGACCCAGCAGACAATTGTGAGATTAGCTTCGTGGCTAGCTGTGACATGAGCCTGGAGCCTGATCAAAGATGAGCCCAGCCACAAGCTGTGAGGCGAGCCTGGTGGCTAGCCTGAGGCTAGCAATGAGATGAGCCTGGAGACTAACCAAGAGGAAAGTGAGATGAGAAGCCATGGGCCCAACCGGATAGCAGACAGCGGTGCAAACCGGGTGGCAGACCATGGGCCAAGCCTGGTGGTAGATCGGGAGCCGAGCCAAGCTGAAAGGGACAAAGCGAGTCCAGTGGCAAGCCATGAAGATATTCGTGCTGCTAGCAACAAGGCTGCTGAATGCAAGGGCTGCCAGACTACAAGCCACCAGGGCAGTCCAGGTTGCGGGGTGGTCAGGCTGCTGGTCACGGGCAAGGCGAGGCAGCAAACTGCGGGTTCGGCCAGGCAGCCGGTCAAGTGAGGAGACCAAGACGCCGGGGTCGCCAAGCTGCCCGAAGGAGGGGCAGCCAGCATACCGCTCTTGGGAGCATGCCGGATCACAGACAGAAGGACGCCATTCCAGTGACAGCCTCTGACATCATCAGGCCCACCTCCCAGAAGCCGGCTGCCCCTTCTGTGCCAGATAAGATTGCCGTGGAAGGTAAGCTTGTACCAAAGTGACTCTGTAACCACTAGCTTGACTTTGAAATTCTAATGGTCTCTCCCCCAAGTTCTCATAACCTTGCTTAATCTCAAAAAGGTGTTAACTCTTATCTACTATAACTTCACTGCTGGGTAATTAACGTTTGGGCATTTGGGGCTGCGTTCAGAAATAGTGGACAAAGACACGTCAATGTAGTGCAACTGCAATGTCATAAGCAACTCTGTAGTAGAGATGAGTTCGAGATGAAAAGTTTGCTTGTCAGATTTTTGCACAATGTACGTTGTTATATACTTATGTTATCGGTATGGTAAAAGTGACACGAAGCCATGAGACACCATTTTTAGAGGAAAATCAACGTGATATCCAGGATCCATCAATGCCCTTCGATAACCGTTCATTTAGTGGCAAAATGAAATATTGGACAAGGACCAGGTTTATGCCCTATCCGTTGAATGTTACCCTGACCACGTTAACAGAAATTACGTCAAAAAACAGATCACTGTAGCGTCACCGAGAGTTGAAAAATACACGGTTGTGAAAGGGTTAATAAAGAGCAC
>MU249596.1:8759430-8799430 GCA_018977245.1 Lethenteron camtschaticum
GGGGGACGCGGCGGTGTCGGTGACGCTGGACTCGTCGCGGCTCAACGGCACGCAGCGCGTCGTGCTGGACGGAGTCGTCAGCACCCAGCAGTGCGCCGAGCTGCAGCAGCTCATCCTGGTGGGGGGAGAGTGTGGGAGATGGGGGAGTGTGGGAGATGGGGGGAGAGTGTGGGGAGAGTGTGGGGAGAGCGCGGGGAGAGATGGGGAGAGATGGGGGAGAGTGCGGGGAGAGTGCGGGGAGAGTGCGGGGAGAGTGCGGGGAGATTGGGGGAGATGGGGGAGAGTGTGGGGAGAGTGCGGGGAGAGTGCGGGGAGAGTGTGGGGAGATGGAGAGAGTGCGGGGAGAGTGTGGGGAGAGATGGGGAGAGCGCAGAGAGAGAGTGTGGGGAGAGATGGGGGAGAGCGTGGGGAGAGGTGTGGGGAGAGATGGGGAGAGCGTGGAGAGAGAGTGTGGGAGAGATGGGGGAGAGCGTGGGGAGAGAGTGTGGGGAGAGATGGGGAGAGCGTGGAGAGAGAGTGTGGGGAGAGATGGGGGAGACGTGAGAGAGAGTGTGGGGAGTGGGGGAGAGGGGGGAGGAGTGTGGGGAGAGATGGGANGAGAGGTGGGGAGAGATGGGGGAGAGTGTGGAGAGAGAGTGGGGGAGAGATGGGGGAGAGTGTGGGGAGAGAGTGTGGGGAGAGATGGGAGAGAGTGTGGGGAGAGATGGGGGAGAGAGTGGAGGAGAGTGTGGGGAGAGATGGGGAGAGCGCAGGAGAGAGTGTGGGGAGAGATGGGGAGAGCGTGGGGAGAGAGTGTGGGAGAGATGGGGGAGAGCGTGGAGAGAGAGTGTGGGGAGAGATGGGGGAGAGTGTGGGGAGAGAGTGTGGAGAGAGGGGGAGAGTGTGGGAGAGATGGGGAGAGGTGGGAGAGAGTGTGGGGAGAGATGGGAGAGAGTGGGGAGAGAGGGGAGAGTGTGGAGAGAGAGTGTGGGGAGAGATGGGGAGAGTGTGGGGAGAGATGGGGAGAGCGAGAGAGAGAGTGTGGGGAGAGATGGGAGAGCGTGGGGAGAGAGTGGTGGGAGAGATGGGGAGAGTGTGGGGAAGATGGGGGAGAGCGCAGGAGAGAGTGTGGGGAAGATGGGGAGAGCGTGGGGAGAGAGTGTGGGGAGAGATGGGGGAGAGTGGGGAGAGATGGGAAGCGCAGAGAGAGAGTGTGGGGAGAGATGGGGAGAGCGTGGGAGAGAGTGTGGGAGAGATGGGGAGAGCGTGGAGAGAGAGTGTGGGGAGAGATGGGGAGAGTGTGGGGAGAGTGCGGAGAGAGAGCGTGGGGAGAGAGTGTGGGGAGAGATGGGAGAGTGTGGGGAGAGATGGGAGAGAGTGTGGGGAGAGATGGGGGAGAGTGTGGGGAGATGGGAGAGAGAGTGGGAGAGAGTGTGGGGAGAGATGGGGAGAGTGTGGGAGAGATGGGGGAGAGTGTGGGGAGAGTGGGAGAGAGCGTGGGGAGAGATGTGGGGAGAGATGGGGGGGGGGAGAGTGGGAGAGATGTGGGGAGAGATGGGGGAGAGTGTGGGGAGAGTGTGGGGAGAGTGGGAGAGAGATGTGGGAGAGTGTGGGAGAGAGTGTGGGGAGAGAGTGTGGGGAGAGATGGGGAGTGCGGAGAGAGAGTGTGGGGAGAGATGGGAGAGAGCGTGGGAGAGAGTGTGGGGAGAGATGGGGAGAGTGTGGAGAGAGTGTGGGGAGAGATGGGGGAGAGTGTGGGGAGAGATGGGGGAGAGTGGGAGAGATGGGGGAGAGTGTGGAGAGAGTGTGGGGAGAGATGGGGGAGAGTGTGGGAGAGATGGGGGAGAGTGTGGGAGACGTGGGGAGAGATGGGAGAGTGTGGGGAGAGTGTGGGAGAGATGGGGGAGAGTGTGGGGAGAGATGGGGAGAGTGTGGGGAGAGTGTGGGGAGAGATGGGGAGAGATGGGGGAGAGATGGGAGAGATGGGGGAGAGTGGGGAGAGTGGGGAGAGATGGGGGAGAGTGGGAGAGTGTGGGGAGAGAGTGGGGAGAGTGTGGGGAGAGATGGGGGAGAGTGTGGGGAGAGATGGGAGAGATGGGGGAGAGTGTGGGAGAGATGGGAGAGAGTGTGGGGAGAGATGGGGGAGAGTGTGGGGAGAGNGGGGGAGAGTGTGGGGAGAGTGTGGGGAGAGTGTGGGGAGAGATGGGGGAGAGTGTGGGGAGAGATGGGGGAGATGGGGAGAGATGGGAGAGAGTGTGGGGAGAGATGGGGAGAGTGTGGGGAGAGTGTGGGGAGAGATNGGGGAGAGCGTGGGGAGAGATGGGGAGAGATGGGGAGAACGTGGGAGAGAGTGTGGGGAGAGATGGGGAGAGTGTGGGGAGAGATGGGGGAGAGCGTGGGNAGAGAGTGTGGGGAGAGATGGGGGAGAGGTGGGGAGAGAGTGTGGGGAGAGATGGGGGAGAACGTGGAGAGAGAGTGTGGGAGAGAGGGGGAGAGTGTGGGAGAGTGTGGGGAGAGATGGGGGAGATGGGGGAGAGAGTGTGGGGAGAGNTGGGGGAGANTGTGGAGAGAGTGTGGGAGAGATGGGGGAGAGTGTGGGGAGAGATGGGGAGAGATGGGAGAGAGTGTGGGGAGAGATGGGAGAGATGGGGAGAGTGTGGGGAGAGATGGGAGAGAGTGTGGGAGAGTGTGGGGAGAGATGGGGGAGAGATGGGGGAGAGAGTGTGGAGAGAGTGTGGGGAGAGTGTGGGGAGAGATGGGGGAGAGTGTGGAGAGAGTGTGGGAGAGATGGGGGAGAGAGTGTGGAGAGAGTGTGGGGAGAGAGTGTGGGGAGAGATGGGGAGAGTGTGGGAGAGTGGGGGAGATGGGGGAGAGTGTGGAGAGGTGGGGGAGAGGGTGGGGAGAGATGGGGGAGAGAGTGTGGAGAGAGTGTGGGGAGAGATGGGGGAGAGTGTGGGGAGAGATGGGGGAGAGCGTGGAGAGAGAGTGGGGGAGAGATGGGGGAGAGCGTGGAGAGAGAGTGTGGGGAGAGATGGGGAGANCGTGGGGAGAGAGTGTGGGGAGAGATGGGGGAGAGTGTGGGAGAGAGGGGGAGATGGGGAGATGCGGAGAGAGAGTGTGGGGAGAGATGGGGAGAGCGTGNAGAGAGAGTGTGGGGAGAGATGGGGGAGAGTGCGGAGAGTGTGGGGAGAGATGGGGGAGAGCGTGGAGAGAGTGTGGGAGAGATGGGGGAGAGTGCGGGGAGAGTGTGGGGAGAGATAGGGGAGAGATGGGGGAGAGTGCGGGAGAGAGTGTGGGGAGAGCGTGGAGAGAGAGTGTGGGGAGAGATGGGGAGAGCGTGGAGAGAGAGTGCGGAGAGAGATGGGGGAGAGTGCGGGGAGAGATGGGGGAGAGTGTGGAGAGAGAGTGTGGGGAGAGCCGGAGAGAGAGTGTGGGGAGAGATGGGGGAGACGTGGAGAGAGAGTGTGGGGAGAGATGGGGGAGAACGTGGAGAGAGAGTGTGGGGAGAGAGTGTGGGGAGAGATGGGGGAGAGTGTGGGGAGAGAGGGGGAGAGATGGGGGAGAGATGGGGGAGAGTGTGGGGAGAGATGGGGGAGAGTGCGGGGAGAGTGTGGGGAGAGATAGGGGAGAGATGGGGGAAAGTGCGGAGAGAGATGGGGAGAGTGCGGAGAGAGAGTGTGGGGAGAGCGTGGAGAGAGAGTGTGGGGAGAGATGGGGGAGAGCGTGGAGAGAGAGTGCGGAGAGAGATGGGGGAGAGTGCGGGGAGAGATGGGGGAGAGTGTGGAGAGAGAGTGTGGGGAGAGCGCGGAGAGAGAGTGTGGGGAGAGATGGGGAGGTGGGGAGAGGTGGGGAGAGAGGCGTGGAGAGAGATGTGGGGAGTGGGGAGAGCGTGGGAGAGAGTGTGGGGAGAGATGGGGGAGAGCGTGGAGAGAGAGTGTGGGGAGAGATGGGGGAGAGCGTGGAGAGAGAGTGCGGGGAGAGATGGGGAGAGCGTGGAGAGAGAGTGCGGGGAGAGAAGTCCCATCGGTGAGCTCCTCCGGCAGGCAAGGCTGCGTTGGCTGGGTCATGTAGCCCGCATGCCCAGCCACCGCATGCCTAAACAGCTTTTGTTTGACCGGATCGAGGGGCTAAACGGTCGCGGCACGGGCTAGAGAAGAGATGGAGTGATGTGGTACAGGAGGACGTGGAGCTGAGTGGACTTGCCGATGACTGGTACCAGCGGTGTCAAGATCGGCCTCAGTGGAGGAGGCTCGTGAAGGACGCTACTGGGCAGTTGGAGGCAGTCGCCCTCCAACAACAACGGAGCGCAGAGGAGCAACGCTCAGAACAACGAGCGGAGCGCCGGGTGGCTAAAGCACAGCAAGTTGGCACAGTAGGGGGCACAGGTGGTGCATCAGCCAGTCATCTCGGTCATCTCAGTTAGTCGACCCGTGGCACCTGCTGGGTCTGCCCCGTGACTCCTACCAGCGGGCGTTCGACACTTCACGTGGTAGCCTCAAGGTGCACATGGCCTGGCACAAGCGTCGTGGTGACGTCACCGCCACTTAGTGGCGAATGGCGGTTGTTGTTGTGTGTGTGCAGCAAGGTGTGTGTGTGCAGTAGGGTGTGTGTGTGTGCCTGCGTGGACGTTCGTGAGTGACTCCGAGTCATCTCCCTCACCATCGTTGTTGTGTCCCCCCCTCCCCTCTCCCCCTCCCCCATCGCCCCCCCCCCGCCCCCCAGAGTGTGGGCACGACAGGTGACGGCTACATTGGCAAAGCGTCTCCACACACGCCCAACGAGAGGTTCGCGGGCATCACCATCTACAAGGCTCTCAAGGTGGGGTCGCCATCTTCACCATCACCACCATCGTCATCACCATCACCACCATCGTCACCATCGTCATTACATTGTTATCACCATCGTCACCATCGTCACCATCGTCACCATCGTCATCACCATCGTTATCACCATCGTCGTCGTCATCGTCATCACCATCGTCATCGTTATTATTGGCAACATCGTCACCATCGTCATCACCATCGTCATCGTCACCATCACCATCGTCGTCGTCGCCATCGTCACCATCCTCATCATCACCATCATCATCGCCACCGGCATCGTCATCACCACTAACACCATCAACATCGTCACTGTCACCACTGTCACCATCGTCACTGTCACCATCGTCATGTTGGTTCACCAATGACCCGATGAACTCTGACATCTGACCCGGTGACCCCTATGGCCCATGACCCAGCAACCCCCATGACCTGGTGGCCTGGTGACCCTGACCCAGGAACCTGGTGACGTGTGCCCCAGTGACCCCTGACCCAGTGACCTTGTGGCCCAGTTACCCAGGAACTCGGTGGCCCCGTGACTCGGTAGCCCAGTGACCCTTGATCCGGTGACCTGTGACCCGGTAAACAGTGACCCAGTAGCCCAGTGACCCTTGACCCTTGATCCGGTAACCAGTGACCCTTGATCCGGTGACCTGTGACCAGTAACCAGTGACCCGGTAACCAGTGACCCTTGATCTGGTGACCTGTGACCCGGTAACCTGTGATCCAGCAGCCCAGTGACCCTTGACCCTTGATCCGGTAACCAGTGACCCGGTAACCAGTGACCCGGTAACCAGTGACCCTTGATCCGGTGACCTGTGACCCGGTAACCAGTTACCCAGTAGCCCAGTGACCCTTGACCCTTGATCCGGTAACCAGTGACCCGGTGACCCGTGCCCCGTCACCGCGTGGCTCAGTCTGCACAGGAGGCCGCGTGCCGCTGGAGCGAGCGCGCCTCTACTACGACGCGAGCGAGCGGGCACGCCGCCTCGTCAGCGCCTACTTCCTGCTGCGCCAGCCCCTCCACTTCTCCTACACGCACCTCGTGTGCCGCCAGTCCATCGAAGGTACTCACCTCGTGTGTAGTGAGTCCATCGCAGGTACTCACCTCGTGTGTAGCCCACACACAGACACGCTTCCACCGAGTCTGTGTGTGTGTGTGTGGCTACACGTGGAGCTGTGTGTGTGTGTGTGGGCTACACGGGGAGCTGTGTGTGTGTGTGGGCTACACGGGGAGCTGTGTGTGTGTGAGGCTACACGGGGGAGCTGTGTGTGTGTGTGGGCTACACGGGGGAGCTGTGTGTGTGTGAGGCTACACGGGGGAGCTGTGTGTGTGTGTGGGCTACACGGGGGAGCTGTGTGTGTGTGTGTGGGCTACACGGGGGAGCTGTGTGTGTGTGAGGCTACACGGGGGAGCTGTGTGTGTGTGTGGGCTACACGGGGGAGCTGTATGTGTGTGAGGCTACACGTGGGAGCTGTGTGTGTGGGCTGTGTGTGTGGGCTACACGGGGAGCNGTGTGTGTGTGTGTGGGCTACACGTGGGAGCTGTGTGTGTGTGTGGGCTACACGGGGGAGCTGTGTGTGTGTGTGAGGCTACACATGCGAGCTGTGTGTGTGTGTGTGGGCTACACGTGGGAGCTGTGTGTGTGGGCTGTGTGTGTGGACTACACGGGGAGCTGTGTGTGTGTGTGGCTACACGTGGGAGCNGTGTGTGTGTGTGTGTGGGCTATACGGGGAGCTGTATGTGTGTGGGCTGTGTGTGTGTGTGGCTACACGAGGAGCTGTGTGTGTGTCTACCGTGGGAGCTGTGTGTGTGTGTGTTGGCTACCGTGGGAGCNGTGTGTGTGTGTGTGGGCTGTGTGTGTGTGTGCAGGGAGACAGGACGAGCGTGACGATCTGAGTCACCCGGTCCACGTGGACAACTGCCTCCTGAACCCAGAGTCTCGTGACTGCTTCAAGCAGAAGCCGGCCTACACACACAGGGACTACAGGTACCACTAAGTGGCGGTGACGTCACCACGACGCTTGTGCCAGGCTTGGTGCACGTTGAGGCCACGTGAAGTGTCGAACGCCCACTGGCAGGAGGTCACGGGGCAGACCCAGCAGGTGCCACGGGTCGACTGACTGAGATGACCGAGATGACTGGCTGATGCACCACCTGTGCCCCCTACTGTGCCATCTTGCTGTGCTTTAGCCACCCGGAGCTCTGCTGGTTGTTGTGAGCGTCGCTCCTCCGCCCTCCGTTGTTGTTGGAGGGCGACTGCCTCCAACTTCCCAGTAGCGTCCTTCACGAGCCTCCTCCACAGAGGCCGATCTTGACACCGCTGGTACCAGTCATCAGCAAGTCCACTCGGCTCCATGTCCTCCTGTACCACATCACTCCATCTCTTCTCTAGCCCGTGCCGCGCCCGTTTAGCCCCGTCTATCCAGCCGAACAAACGCTGTTTAGGCATGTGGTGGCTGGGCATGCGGGCTACATGGCCCAGCCAACGCAGCCTTGCCTGCCAGAGGAGCTCACCGATGGGGCTTTGGCCAGATTTTTCAAGGATTTGTGAGCTCCTCACAATCCAGCCTGGTTAAACCAAGATGGATCGTAGGCAGGCAGCCTAAATGTTTCTAATCGGCGAAGATGTTCCATTAGGGGAGTCCACGTTTCGCAAGCATCGCAAAGGGAGGGAATGACCGTGGCCGAGAAGACCTGAAGCTTCGTGCGGAGCGACAGACCAGGTAGCTTCCACACAGCGTTACGCAACTGATGAAAAGATAACGCTGCTGGACTGATTCGGAGTGAGATCTCTGCTGTTAAACCGGAGCCAGTCATGAGTACACTGCCCAGGTATGGGGAACTCTCCACTCTCTCCACAACTGGCCCATCACCAATTAGTTTTGGTGGGGCTGATGGTAAGGCCCCACCTCTTCGTAGCAAGCTCCAGGTTCAGCAGCAGCGCCTCCAACTCCTCCTCTGAGTGAGCAGCAATTATAAGATCATCGGCATGCATAACATGGTTGACCAATCGGGAGCCATCCCTTGACCGCACCCATGCATCGATCAGCCTCCTATTGTATCTGTACCAGATGGAAATTCGTCCGGTACAGCTATTGAAGGCTTCACGAACTATGAGGTCAAAATAGATGTTAAATAATGTGGGAGCCAGAGGACATCCCTGTCGCACCCCAAGGTGTACAGGGAAAGGCTCTGACTTCTGGCCACGTAGCTTTACCCGGGCCCACTCACCATCATGAAGGTCCTGAATGATCGTGAGCAGAGAGTTAGGGACTCCGAAAGCACGAAGAACAAACCAGAGCCCTGGCCTACTGATGTTATCATAGGCCCTGCCTACAGGTACTCACACACACAGACTAATAAAGACAAAGACAAAACAACCCGTATAGCCTTAGCATACTGTTGAGGCAAGTGCTGTTAGCGTGCACCTACGAAGGCCGGCACGACACACGAAGAGGTGGGTGGCCAGCACCACGCCCAGCCGCCTTTGTCTCCCCTGTGGCGATTTTTACACACTGCACCAGGTACTCATTTGAGGTTGAGTCGACCTAGGGGAGGCCCCGGACCGCTTCAGATATTCGTCACCGTTGTTGGCCGTGAGTGGGAATCAAACTCGGATCGCCGGATTTGTAGCGTAACGCACTAACCACTACACTGCCGCTCCCCAAAATAGACGATAGGCACTCACACCAGAGGTCGCAAACGGGTTTTGATTCCTTACCCGTACCCGGCCGCACCAGCGTCGCAAATGGGTACCCGTACCCTACCCGATACCCGGCTACCCGTACCCGGCCAGGTAACGGGTAGGGTACGGGTATCGGGTACCTGATTGCGACCTCTGGGATGAAGCCATGTTGCAGGCGCGGTGGGTTGATTTCAGGAACTTGAATTGTGAGTACAGACAAGACGTTGGGAAATGAGTGACAAACGGTTACTCACCAGTGACTCACGGCCTACCCGTACCCGTACACGGCCGCACCAGGGTCACAAACGGGTACCCGGCTACCCGTACCCGGCCGGTACGGGTAGCCGGGTATCGGGTAGGGTACGGGTATCGGGTACCCGGTTGCGACCTCTGACTCACACACTCTCTCCCACTCTCTCCCCGTGCAGTGCCATTCTCTACCTGAACGACGACTTTGAAGGAGGAGACTTCATCTTCACCGCACTCGACGCGGAGACCGTCACGGTGAGTGTGGCACGCGGTGTGGTACGCGGTGAGTGTGGTATGCTGTGAGTGTGGTACGCGGTGAGTGTGGTAGGTGGTGAGTGTGGTAGGTGGTGAGTGTGGTACGTGGTGAGTGTGGCACGTGGTGAGTGTGGTAGGTGGTGAGTGTGGTAGGTGGTGAGTGTGGTACGTTGTGAGTGTGGCACGTGGTGAGTGTGGTATGTGGTGAGTGTGGCACGTGGTGAGTGTGGTAGGTGGTGAGTGTGGTATGTGGTGAGTGTGGTAGGTGGTGAGTGTGGTAGGTGGTGAGTGTGGTAGGTGGTGAGTGTGGTACGTGGTGAGTGTGGTACGCGGTGAGTGTGGGATGCTGTGAGTGTGTAGGTGGTGAGTGTGGCAGGCGGTGAGTGTGGTACGTGGTGAATGTGGTAGGCGGTGAGTGTGGTACGTGGTGAGTGTGGTAGGCGGTGAGTGTGGTACGTGGTGAGTGTGGTACGTGGTGAGTGTGGTACGTGGTGAGTGTGGTACGCGGTGAGTGTGGGACGCTGTGAGTGTGGTAGGTGGTGAGTGTGGCAGGCGGTGAGTGTGTTGTGCGGTGAGTGTGGTACGTGGCGAGTGTTGTGTGGTGTGCGGTAAGTGTTGCGTGTTGTGTGTGTCGCGTGGTGCTGCAGACGGCGGTGAGTGTGGCAGGCGGTGAGTGTGTTGTGCGGTGAGTGTGGTACGTGGTGAGTGCGGTACGTGTGGTGTGTGTGGTGTGTGTTGTGCGTGTGTCGTGGTGCGGCAGGCGGCGGTGAGTCCGCGTTGTGGCCGCCTGGTGGCGTTCTCCGCGGGCAGCGAGAACCCGCACGGGGTCCGGGCCGTGACCCGCGGGCGCCGCTGCGCACTCGCGCTGTGGTTCACCTTCGACGTGGCCAGCCGCGAGAAGGTGAGACCACAACCACCACCACAACCACTGCCACAACAACACCACCACTACCACCACCACAACTACCACAATCACCACCACTACCCAAACCACTACCACAACCTTCACAACCACCAACCACAACCACCACCACCACTACCACTTACTCTCACTACACACTCTCATTACCTACCAAACAAACTCCCCACTCGGTGCTGTGCTGTGCAGTAGCGCGTTGTCGACAGCAGGTAGAGGCACACTCACTGCGATGAGGGCCACATCCACTCTGACTCACCCACTCACTCACTCACCTACCCACTCACTCCACTCTCACTCACCCACTCACTCACTCACCCACTCACTCACTCACCCACCCACCCACTCACTCACTCACCCACTCACCCACCTCTCACCCACTCGATCACCACGCACCCACCCACCCACTAACTCACCCACTCACCCTCTACTCACCCGCTCTCTCACTCATCCACTCACTCACCCACTCACTCACCACCCACTTACCCACTCACCCACTCACTTACCCACTTACCCACTCACTCACCCACTCACTCACTAACTCACTCACTAACTCACTCACCCACTGACCCACTCACTCAACCACCCACTCCCCCTCATTCACCCCTCACACCCCACTCACCCATCCACCCGCTCACTCACCCACTCACTCAACCACCTACTCACCCACGACTCACCCACTTACTCACCCACTCACCCACCCACTCACCCACTCACTCACCCACCGACCCACCCACTCACCCTCTCAGTCACCTCCTCACCCACCCACCCACCCACTCACTCACCCACCGACCCACCCACTCACCCTCTCAGCCACCACCCCACCCACCCACCCACTCACTCACCCACCACTCACCACTCACTCACCCACCGACCCACTCACCCTCTCAGTCACCTCACCCACCCACTCACCCACTCCCACTCACTCACCCACCGACCCACCCATCACCCTCTCAGTCACCTCCTCACCACCACTCACTCACACCCACTACCCACTCACTAACCTACGCACTCACCTACTCAACCACCCACTCACATCCCACCCACCACACACCCACTCACCACCCACTGACCCACTCACTCAACCACCCACTCCCCCTCTCATTCACCCCTCACACACCCACTCACCCATCCACCCATTCACTCACCTACTTCCTCAACCACACACACTCAACCACCTACTCACCCACTCACTCACACCCACTCACTCATCCACGACTCACACCGCTCACCCACCCACCACCCCTCAGTCACCTCCCACCCACCCACCTCACCCTCCAGTACCTCCTCACCACCCACTCACCCACTCACTCACCCACCGACCCACCCACCACCCTCTCAGTCACCCACCCACTCACTCATCCACGGACTCACCCGCTCACACACCCACTCACCTCTCAGTCACCTCCTCACCCACCCACTCACCCCTCAGTCACCTCCTCACCCACCCACCCACTCACCACCGCTGGGGTCTTCGGCTCCGGGGACTCTCAGACACTCGGTGGGTGGGGACTCCGGGGCTGCCCTTGCCCCCTCCCCCCCTGCCCCTCCCCCCCGCCCCTCTCACCCTGCCCCTCTCTCCGCCCCCTCCCCCCTGCCCCTCCCCCCTGCCCTCCCCCCTGCCCTCCTCTCCCTGCCCTCTCTCCCTGCCCCTCCCCCCCTGCCCCTCTCTCTGTCCCTCTCCCTGCCCCTCCCCCCTGCCCCTCCCCCCTGCCTCCCCCCCTGCCCTCTCTCCCTGCCCCTCTCCCTGCCCTCCCCCCCTGCCCCCCCCCCCCTGCCCCTCTCACCTGCCCCTCTCCCTGCCCTCTCTCCCTGCCCCTCCCCCCTGCCCTCTCTCCCTGCCCCTCCCCCCCGCCTCCTCCCTCGCCCCTCTCACCCTGCCCCTCTCCCTCCCTCGCCCCTCTCTCCCTGCCCCTCTCTCCCGCCCCCTCACCCTGCCCTCCCCCCCTGCCTCTCACCCCGCCCTCCCCCCTGCCCTCTCTCCCTGCCCTCCCCCCCTGCCCCTCCCCCTGCCCTCTCACCCTGCCCCTCCTCCCTGCCCCTCTCACCCCGCCCCTCTCTCCCTGCCCCTCTCACCCCGCCCCTCCCCCCCCGCCCCTCTCACCCCGCCCCTCCCCCCGCCCCCCCCCCTGCCCCTCTCACCCTGCCCCTCTCTCCCTGCCCCTCTCACCCTGCCCCTCCCCCTGCCCCTCTCACCCCCCCCTCCCCCCCGCCCCTCCCCCCCCCCCTCTCACCCTGCCCCTCTCTCCCTGCCCCTCTCTCCGCCCCGCCCCTCTCACCCGCCCCCCCCCTGCCCCTCTCCTCCCTGCCCCTCCCCCTGCCCCTCCCCCCCTGCCCCTCNCACCCTGCCCCTCCCCCCGCCCCTCCCCCTGCCCTCTCACCCTGCCCCTCCCCCCGCGCCTCCCCCCCTGCCCCTCTCCCTGCCCCTCCCCCCTGCCCCTCCCCCTGCCCCTCTCACCCCGCCCCTCTCTCCCTGCCCCTCTCACCCCGCCCCTCTCACCCCGCCCCTCCCCCCCCGCCCCTCCTCCCTGCCCCTCACCCTGCCCCTCTCTCCCTGCCCCTCTCCCTGCCCTCTCACCGCCCCTCTCACCCTGCCCCTCCCCCCTGCCCCCCCCTGCCCCTCTCACCCTGCCCTCCCCCCTGCCCCTCCCCCCCCCTCTCACCCTGCCCCTCTCCCCCCGCCCCTCTCACCCCGCCCCTCTCACCCTGCCCCTCCCCACCTGCCCCTCTCACCCTGCCCCTCCCCCCCCGCCCCTCCCCCCTGCCCCTCCCCCCTGCCCCTCTCACCTGCCCCTCTCCCCCCGCCCCTCTCCCCCTGCCCCTCTCTCGCTGCCCCTCCCCCCTGCCCCTCCCCCCCTGCCCCTCTCACCCCGCCCCTCTCTCCCTGCCCCTCTCACCCTGCCCCTCTCACCCTGCCCCTCTCACCCTGCCCCTCTCTCCCTGCCCCTCTCACCCTGCCCCTTGCCCTGCAGGAGAGGTCCGTGCCGAGGACCTCATGAGGGAGATGTTCTCCGAGGAGGACGCCCTGCAGCAAATCCGCACGGAGGGGGAGCAGCAGAGGGACGAGCTCTGAGCAGAGCTCACGACACCCTGCACCTCGCACACGACACCCTGCACCACACACACGACACCCTGCACCTCACTCACGACACCCTGCACCTCGCACACGACACCCTGCACCTCACTCACGGCACCCTGCACCTCACACACGACACCCTGCACCTCGCACACGACACCCTGCACCTCGCACACGACACCCTGCACCTCGCACACGACACCCTGCACCTCGCACACGACACCCTGCACCTCGCACACGACACCCTGCACCTCACTCACGACACCCTGCACCTCGCACACGACACCCTGCACCTCACTCACGACACCCTGCACCTCACTCACGACACCCTGCACCTCGCACACGACACCCTGCACCTCACTCACGACACCCTGCACCTCACTCACGACACCCTGCACCTCACACACGACACCCTGCACCTCACACACGACACCCTGCACCTCACACACGACACCCTGCACCTCACACACGACACCCCGCACCTCACACACGGCACCCTGCACCTCACACACGACACCCTGCACCTCACTCACGACACCCTGCACCTCACTCACGACACCCTGCACCTCACACGACACCCTGCACCTCACACACGGCACCCTGCACCTCACACACGACACCCTGCACCTCGCACACGACACCCTGCACCTCACACACGACACCCTGCACCTCACACACGACACCCTGTACCTCACACACGACACCCTGCACCTCACACACGGCACCTGCACCTCGCACACGACACCCTGCAGCTCACACACGACACCCT
Source organism: Lethenteron camtschaticum (assembly GCA_018977245.1). Lineage (NCBI taxonomy): Eukaryota > Metazoa > Chordata > Hyperoartia > Petromyzontiformes > Petromyzontidae > Lethenteron > Lethenteron camtschaticum. The sequence goes on from MU249596.1 coordinate 8,773,184, forward strand.
GCACCTCGCACACGACACCCTGCACCTCACACACGGCACCCTGCACCTCGCACACGACACCCTGCACCTCGCACACGACACCCTGCACCTCGCACACGACACCCTGCACCTCACTCACGACACCCTGCACCTCACACACGACACCCTGCACCTCACACACGACACCCCGCACCTCACTCACGACACCCTGCACCTCACACGACACCTGCACCTCGCACACGACACCCTGCACCTTACTCACGACACCCTGCACCTCACTCACGACACCCTGCACCTCGCACACGGCACCCTGCACCTCACTCACGACACCCCGCACCTCACACACGACACCCTGCACCTCGCACACGGCACCCTGCACCTCACTCACGACACCCTGCACCTCGCACACGACACCCTGCACCTCACTCACGACACCCTGCACCTCACTCACGACACCCTGCACCTCTCACGACACCCTGCACCTCGCACACGGCACCCTGCACCTCACACACGACACCCTGCACCTCACACACGACACCCTGCACCTCACACACGACACCCTGCACCTTACTCACGACACCCTGCAGCTCACTCACGACACCCTGCACCTCACACACGACACCCTGCACCTCGCACACGGCACCCTGCACCTCACTCACGACACCCTGCACCTCACACACGACACCCTGCACCTCACTCACGACACCCTGCACCTCGCACACGACACCCTGCACCTCACACACGACACCCTGCACCTCACACACGACACCCTGCACCTCACACACGACACCCTGCACCTCGCACACGGCACCCTGCACCTCGCACACGACACCCTGCACCTCACACACGACACCCTGCAGCTCACACACGGCACCCTGCACCTCACACACGACACCCTGCACCTCACTCACGACACCCTGCACCTCGCACACGACACCCTGCACCTCACACACGACACCCTGCACCTCACTCACGACACCCTGCACCTCACACACGACACCCTGCACCTCGCACACGACACCCTGCACCTCACACACGACACCCTGCATCTCACACGACACCCTGCAGCTCACACGACACCCTCACGACACCCTGCACCTCACACACGGCGCCCTGCACCTCACACACGGCGCCCTGCACGAGACGCCCTGCCGAAAGAAACCACCTTTTGTAAAAAATACAGAATCACAGAATAAACCGCGCGATGGCATCGCGCCCCGCCTGAGACTCTCATTGTCGACCCAAGCGTGTCCAGTGAATACAACATCACCGTCAACATCGTCATCAACATCATCATCACCATCAACATCACTGTCAACATCAACATCACCATCAACATCGTCAACATCGTCATCAACATCGCCATCGTCAACATCACCATCAATATCACAACATCCCATCGTCAAAATCACAATCAACATCACCATCAACATCCCCATCAACATCACCATTAACATCCCCATCGTCAACATCGTCAACATCGTCAACATTGTCAACATCAACATCATCAACATCACCATCAATATCAACATCCCCATCGTCAACATCACCATCAACATCGTCAACATCAACTGTCAACATCAACATCCCCATCAACATCACCATCAACATCAACATCGTCAACATCAACATCAACATCAACATCACCATCAACATCACCATCATCACCATCATCATCAGCAGCATCGTGACCACCACGACCATGACATCACCATCATCACCATCATCACCACCATCATCGTGACCACCAGGACCATGACATCACCATCATCATCAGCAGCATCGTGACCACCACAAACCATGACATCACCATCATCCTCGTCACTCCGCGGTGTTCACCCAGGGGCGACTCTGCGAGTCTCTTGGTCCAGGAGGGCTTCCTGCCACGAGCGATGTTGCTGCGGTTTGAACGAAGTCGCGATCCCATTTCGGTTGATTTGCAGCTGAAACAATCAGCCGCCGGGGACCAGATTGTGACCGATGCCTCTTCCACTGTGCGTGGGGAGCGGTGGCGCAGCGGTTAGCGCTACGCCGCGCTACGAACACGGCCACCCGAGTTCGATTCCCGCTCACGGCCAACAGCCCGTGTGATGAGTATCTGAACTTATCCTGGACCTCCCCTAGGTCGACTCGGACTCAAATGAGTACTTGGTGTGCGGTGTGTAGTAAACATCGTCACTGGGAGACAAAGGCGGCCGGGCGTGGTGTTGGCCACCCACCCCCTCGTGTGCCGTGTCGGCCTTCATAGGTGCTCGCTAACAGCACTTGTCCTACAGTCTGTTGAGGCTACACGGGGGATCTTTGTCTATGTCAGTGTGTGTGTCTTTGTCAGTGGCACTGTGTGTACATGTGTATGTCTGTATGTGTGTCAGTGTCACTGTGTGTACATGTGTATGTCTGTGTGTGCGTGTCAGTGTCAGACTGTAACAACTACAGGGGCATCTCACTCCTCAGTGTGCCGGGAAAGGTCCTGGCAAGGATTATTCAACATCGCCTTGCTAGGCACGCTGAGGAGAGGCTTGCGGAACCCCAATGCGGTTTCAGGAAAGGGCGGTCCTGCACAGATGCCATATTTTCTGTCCGTCTGCTACAGCAGAGGTGTAGGGAATTCCAACAAGACCTACATCTCTGCTTTATTGACCTGGTCAAGGCCTATGATACCATCAGTAGGCCTGGGCTCTGGGTTGTTATTCGTGCTTTCGGAATCCCTGACCCTCTGCTCACGATCATTAAGGACCTTCATGATGGTGAGCGGGCCCGGGTAAAACTACGTGGCCGGGAGTCAGAGGCTTTCCCTGTACACCTTGGGGTGCGACAGGGATGTCCTCTGGCTCCCACATTACACTGGTCAACAATTTTTATTTTTTTATTTCTGGCCTGGACTTTTGCAGCTGTTTTAGACTAATTTCAGGGTGCTGATTCCAAATTTGATCTCAGATTTTCTCTATCACATCTCATTTTTATGCTATCGGCATACCCCATTTTCATTGATTTTACCCGAAATTAACTCTGTCACTTATGATTGCAAGTTGTTGCGAGTCAGTGACTGCTTTAGTGTTAAAATATGGTGCTGTATTTTTAGGATAGTGTGTTTATAATATCATTTATATAGATATCCACATTTATTTAATATTTTTCTTCTGCAGGGCGTGATCTAACAATGGCTACAACATCCGAAAGAAGGAAATGCAGTAATGACCCAGATATCTTCGCTACATCTGTGGCAGCTTCACTTTGCAGGATCAAAGGCGCAACATCAATACCTTTGTCAAGAAGGTTTATCTTGCCTACTTTAAAGTACGACTTAGAGACCAAGAAACAATTGGGCTCCTCACAAAGTGTGTAAAACCTGTGTTGAAACTTTGTGATCATGGTCTAAAGGAAAGAATGCTAAGCTGAAGTTTGGTGTGCAATGGTTTGGAGAGAACCTACAAACCATTTGGATAACTGCTACTTCTGTCTTGTCAATGTAAAGGTTTCAATAAGAAAAACAAACAACACTACAATACCCAGTATCCATCTGCCAGACGACCAGTTGAGCACTGTGAGGAAATACCTGTGCCTGTATTTACTGAGCCACCAGAGATTGATGTTGAATCCCTCAGTTTACCTGCTTCTACAGATGATGATGATGATGCTCCGATCGAATATACGCCATCTGATGCAGTTTGTGATAAAATGTCCTTGTTTAGTCAGCCTGAATTTAATGATCTTGTAAGAGATTTGTATTTGCCAAAGCAGTCCGCTGAATTGTTGGCTTCCAGGCTGCAAGAGAAAGGACTACTTAGACCTGGCACTAGTGTCTCCTTTTATCGTAACAGAGAAGCAGCACTGCGAAAGTACTTCCATTCAGATGGTCAACTTGTTATTGGAATGATGTTGAAGGGCTTCTTCTCAATATGGACTGCCCGCATATGATTCAAGGAATGGAGACTTTTTATTGACAGTAGTAAAAGGAGTTTGAAATGTGTGTCACTTAACAACAGAAATATATATGGTTCAATCTCAATAGGACACTGTAAAAATTAATGAAGAGTATGCCAACATCAAGATTGTTCTGGATAGATTGGAATACCATGTTCATGGATGGCTAAGTTGTGTTGATTTGAAAATGGTTAATTTTCTGCTGGGTCAGCAAGGAGGTCACACCAAATACCTTGTTTCCTGTGCTACTGGGACAGTTGGGTTACATTAGAATACTGGTTAAAAAGAACTGGCCACCAAGAATCAGTTTGGCGCCTGGTGACAAGAACATCAAGAATGAGCTCTGGTTGATAGGAATAAAATTGTATTTCCCCCACTGCACATAAAACTTGAGTTAATGAAGCGATTCGTCAAAGCTCTTGATCACACTGGAGACTGCTTCAGCTTAAGTGAGGAAAAAAGTATTTGATCTCCTGCTGATTTTGTACATTTGCCCACTGACAAAGAAATTATCAGTCTATAATTTTAATGTTAGGTTTATTTGAACAGTGAGAGACAGAATAACAACAACAAAATCAAGAAAAACGCATGTCAAAAATGTTATAAATTGATTTGCATTTTAACGAGGGAAATAAGTATTTGACCCCTCTGCAAAACATGACTTAGTACTTGGTGGCAAAACCCTTGCTGGCAATCACAGAGGTCAGACGTTTCTTGTAGTTGGCCACCAGGTTTGCACACATCTCAGGAGGGATTTTGTCCCACTCCTCTTTGCAGATCTTCTCCAAGTCATTAAGGTTTCGAGGCTGACGTTTGTAACTCGAACCTTCAGCTCCCTCCACAGATTTTCTATGGATTAAGGTCTGGAGACTGGCTAGGCCACTCCAGGACCTTAATGTGCTTCTTCTTGAGCCACTCCTTTGTTGCCTTGGTCGTGTGTTTTGGGTCATTGTCTTGCTGGAATACCCATCCACGATCCATTTTCAATGCCCTGACTGAGGGAAGGAGGTTCTCACCCAAGATTTGACGGTACATGGCCCCGTCCATCGTCCCTTTGATGCGGTGAAGTTGTCCTGTCCCTTTAGCAGAAAAACACCCCAAAAGCATAATGTTTCCACCTCCATGTTTGACGGTGGGGATGGTGTTCTTAGGGTCATAGGCAGCATTCCTCCTCCTCCAAACACGGCGAGCTCAGTTGACGCCAAAGAGCTCCATTTTGGTCTCATCTGACCACAACACTTTCACCCAGTTGTCCTCTGAATCATTCAGATGTTCATTGGCAAACTTCAGACGGGCATGTGTATGTGCTTTCTTGAGCAGGGGGACCTTGCGGGCGCTGCAGGATTTCAGTCCTTCACGGCGTAGTGTGTTACCAACTGTTTTCTTGGTGACTATGGTCCCAGCTGCCTTGAGATCATTGACAAGATCCTCCCGTGTAGTTCTGGGCTGATTCCTCACCGTTCTCATGATTATTGCAACTCCACGAGGTGAGATCTTGCATGGAGCCCAGGCTGAGGGAGATTGACAGTTATTTTGTGTTTCTTCCATTTGCGAATAATCGCACCAACTATTGTCACCTTCTCACCAAGCTGCTTGGTGATGGTCTTGTAGCCCATTCCAGCCTTGTGTAGATCTACAATCTTGTCCCTGACATCCTTGGAGAGCTCTTTGGTCTTGGCCATGGTGGAGAGTTTGGAATCTGATTGATTGCTTCTGTGAACAGGTGTCTTTTATACAGGTAACAAGCTGAATTAGGAGCACTCCCTGGGAGCCAGAAATCTTTCTGATTGAGAGGGGTTAAATACTTATTTCCCTCATTAAAATGCAAATCAATTTATAACATTTTGACATGCGTTTTTCTGGATTTTGTTGTTGTTATTCTGTCTCTCACTGTTCAAATGAACCTACCATTAAAATTATAGACTGATAATTTCTGTCAGTGGGCAAACGTACAAAATCAGCAGGGGATCAAATACTTTTTTCCCTCACTGTATATATGTTCAACCTTTTCAAGCCTTAGTGCCGAGAAGAAAAAGGCAGGAATATTTGATGGCCCTCAAATAAGACACTCATCAGGGATCCACACTTTGTTACAACGACTGCGGCAGAGGCTAGAGCTTGGAATGCATTCTCTGATGTGTGCGGAATTTCCTTGGGAACAGGAAAGTGGACAACTATCGAGAGATTGTGGAGGAGCTGCTCGAGTTTCCAAGCACTTGGATGTAGAATGAGCATCAAGGTTCACTACTTACATCGTCACTTGGCCCAGTTTCCAGAGACATGGGTCACGTGAGCGAAGAACAAGGTGAACGCTTTCATCAAGACATTAAAGTTATGTAAGAACGTTGCCAAGGCCGATGGGACTCAAACATGATGGCATATTACTGCCCATGGGTTGCACAGAAGTCTAGCAGCCTCCTACTATTGCTCTTGAACTGATCTGGCCCATGCATTCCAATCACTCCAGACCAGGTGCCAGCGTCATAAAGTCACCCAACAGGATGACTCTATCCCGAGGGGCCCTTTAGCGAGCACCTGGGACAGGAGGTCATAGAAGGCATGTGACTCTCGGGTCTGTCTGCGTCCCTGCGCTCATGTTCATAGTCTGTGGAGGCGGAAGCAACCAGCACCACCAGCACCACCACCACCACCACCAGCACCATTCCTCACCTCCGTTGATGGAGAGACGTGCCACACATTAGCCGGGGACTTCCAGGATTGACAAACCTCGCCGCCACGCTCCCACGTGCCTTTGTTCAAAAGAAGAACCGCTCCCTGTTGTTTGGCAGATTCCTGCGCCGCTATGCGTAGAGGACTGTCCATCCGTCACGGTGACAGGAGCCAGAGCCAGGCCACAGGACTCCCAGTATTCCGCAGAGGTCCAGGTGGTAACAGTCGAGCTCCCGACAGAGGACAGGCAGCCTTTGCCACGCAGTCAACGTTCGGAGATTCCACGTGGCCAGTCGCAGTGGCGTCTCCCTTCGGGAAGACCCCCGAGTGGAGCGGTGTGGGTGTGGGGGTGTAGGGAGGTTTGGTCTGGGTCTGCCTCATCAAAAAGTAACTTGCAGCGCCACACCTACCAGCATGCTTAAGGGAAAGAACGATGATCCGATCTCAGCCCCCCACTAACAAGAGGTTCGCAGCTTTGCTGAACATTTCTGTGAGGTCTTGGGAGGAGATGAAACCCCTCAGCTCGACCAACATCACAGGTCAATGTGGGGGTTGACCGTGCCGGTGCTGCTGCTGCTGCGTCTCACATCACTTGAAGCTGCTCCCTGGCTGGCCTGAGGCGCCATCTGTTGAGGAAGCTCCAAGGGCAATCTGGAGCTTGAAACCAGGTAGAGCACCGGGCCGAGAGGACCTCTCAAGCGAACTGCTGTGGAGAGGTGGCGTTTGTGTGCAGACTGTCGGACGTGACATCATTACACCCGTCTGGTCCACAGGACGGGATCCGCTGGATTTGAAGGTTGCCCTGGTGGGGTTGCACGCACTGACTGCAACAACTACCGGGGCATCTTCTCTCCTCGGTGTGCCGGTGAATATCCTGACGAGGGGTTATTCAACATCGGCCCCTTTCTGAGGCCGCTGAGGAGAAGCTTGTGGAGCCACCACGTGATGAGCCACTTTGTTGAGCTCGCATTTGTGGCCAGGTCTGTTCTGAAAGTTAAGTTAATAGCTCGGTGGGCTTTGCCTGGTAAGAATGTTGTACCTGGTAAAATGCTTTGCCTGTTAAGAATGTTGTACCTGGTAAGAATGTTGTACCTGGTAAGAATGTTGTACCTGGTAAGAATGCTTTACCTGGTAAGAATGTTGTACCTGGTAAGAATGTTGTACCTGGTAAGAATGTTGTACCTGGTAAGAATGTTGTACCTGAATAGAATGTTGAAGATAATTTTTGGCACGTAGATCTAGACGCTTTCCATGAATGTACCTGTGGATTTCCATCTGGTATAGATACAATGGTTGGTTATGATCGATGCCCGGGTGTGGTCAAGGGATGACTCACCCTAATGGTCAACCATGTTATGCGTGCGGATGATCTTGGTAGTCGGTGCCCACTCTGTGAAGGAGTTGGCGACTCTACGGCTGATCTTGGAGCATCATGCCACTAAGCGGTGGGGCCTGACCATCATCCTCACAAAAGTAAAGCACTTGCCTGGGTATTCTATGCCATGCAATGCTCCCTCCCGCCACTCCCATGAGTTGTGGAGAGAGTGGAGAAGTTTCCATACTTGGGCAGTGTGTTTACGACCAGCTCCGGTTTGGCAGCAGAGGTCTCACTCCAAATCAGCCGAGCGGAATTCTCTTTTCGTCGAAGCTACCTGGCCCATCACTCCATACGAAGCTGTCTTCTTGGCCACAGTTTTTACCTCCCTTCTCTATGCTTGTGAAACGTGGAGCGCTCTAAAGAAACATTCAGGCTGGCCCTGCCTACGATCGATCCTGGTTTAACTAGACTGGGATGTGTGAGGAGCTCACAATATTTGAAAGACCTCGGACACAGTTTCCATCAGTGAGCTCCTCCGGCAGGCGAGGCTGTGTTGGCTGGGTCACGTAGCCCGCATGCCCAATCAGCTTCTGTTTGGCCGGATAGAGGGGGCTAAACAGGCGCCACACGGCTAGAGAAGAGATGGAGTGATGCAATACATGAGGATTTGGAGCTGATCGGATTTACCAAAGATTGGTGCAAGCGGTGTCAAGATTGGCCTCTGGAGGAGGGCCGTGAAGGACGCAACTGGGCAGTTGGAGGCAGTCGCCCTCCTACAACAACGGAGGCGGAGGAGAAGCGACGCTCACAACAACGAGCGGAGCGTAGGCGGATAAAGCACCAGCAAGTTGGCACAGTAGGGAGCACAGGTGGTGCAACGGCCAGTCATCTCAGGCAGTCAACCCATGGCACCTGTGCGTCTATCCCGTGACCGTTCTGAAAGCTCGTCAACACTTCACGTGTCCTCAGAAGTGCACCTAGCCTGGCACAAACATCGCGTGGGGTTCCTCCGGGTTCTCCGCTTTCCTCCTTCACATATTGTAGCTAAACCCACACACGCTGTGGAACTGCTATCGGCAACAGGACATCGCCAATTGTTGAATGATGACCTGGAGAATCACTCATCTGGGATCGTACCGCGGCAGCGGCAGCGGCAGCAGCAGCAACATCGCCGGAAAGAGGGCAGGATCCTCCTTTGAAAATGAGTCTTGAGGCTCAGTGAGAGTTTCCCGAGTGAACACGCGGAGTTGATGATGATGGGTGATGATGGTAGTGGTCCTGATGATGATGATGATGCTGGAGATGAAGTGATGATGACGATGGTGATCATGACGATAAGATGAAATGTTGATTGCTATGATAAAGCTTATATTGATGATGACGATGATGGTTTGATGCCATTTGTGGCTGTGTAGATGCTCATGGTAATGGTTGTGATGATGATATTGTATTGATGCTGACGATGCGATGTTGATGATGTGATGCTGATCATAGTTGTGATGATGTGGATGACGATTCTGCTTGCTGCTGCTGATGATAGCTGCTGCTGATGATAGCTGCAATTATGTGGGTGATAATGCTGCTGCTGATGATGTTGATGTTGATGATGATGAAGATGGTTGTGATGTTGATAATGACGATGTGGATGTTGATGATGACGATGGTAGCGATGCTCATAATGACGATCGTTGTGATGCTGATGATGACGATGTGGATATTGATGTTGACAATGGTTGTGATGATGTTGATGACAATGGTTATGATGACAATGGTTATGACGATGGTTATGATGATGGTTATGATGATGGTTATGATGATGGTTATGATGATGGTTATGATGATAATGATGGTTATGATGATGGTTATGATGATGGTTATGATGATATGATGGTTATGATGATGGTTATGATGATGGTTATGATGATAATGATGGTTATGATGATGGTTATGATGATAATGATGGTTATGATGATGGTTATGATGATGGTTGTGATGTTGATAATGACGATGTGGATGTTGATGATGACGATGGTTATGATGATGATGATGACAATGGTTATGATGATGGTTATGATGATGATGATGGTTATGATGATGGTTATGATGATGATGATGGTTATGATGATGATGATGGTTATGATGATGGTTATGATGATGGTTATGATGATGGTTATGATGATGATGGTTATGATGATGGTGATGATGGTTATGATGATGATGGTTATGATGATGGTTATGATGATGGTTATGATGATGGTTATGATGATGGTTATGATGATGGTTATGATGATGATGGTTATGATGATGATGGTTATGATGATGGTTATGATGATGGTTATGATGATGATGGTTATGATGATGGTTATGATGATGATGGTTATGATGATGATGGTTATGATGATGGTTATGATGATGGTTATGATGATGATGCATCTGGAGGTACTCGCCGCTGCGAGCATCTCTGACGCCACTCGCCCCGACCCCCCTCGCCCCCGCCCTGATCCCCCATTCCCCCTCCCCCGCCGCCCACCCCCTCGCCTAACGAACACATGATTACAGAGAATGGAGGCTCCTAACTCCATTCCCCCTCGCCCCCCCTCTCACCCCGCCCCCGCCGAATCTTTCTCGCCCCCTCCCTTCTCCCAAAAGCGTCTCCCTCTCCTCCCCTCACTTCCTCTCCCCCGCCCCTCGCATCTCCCACCACTCTCGCTCCCGCCCCTCACATCTCTCATCCGTGCGTCTCTCCCCTCCCTAGGTGTGCGGGTGAGTGAGGTGGGTGGGTGAGTGGGTGAGTGAGGTGGGTGAGTGAGGTGGGTGAGGGGGTNAGTGAGGGTGAGGTGAGTGAGTGAGTNGGGTGAGTGAGGTGGGTGGGTGANTGGGTGGGTGGTGAGTGAGTGGTGGTGAGTGAGGTGGTGAGTGAGTGGGTGGGTGAGTGGGTGAGTGAGGTGGGTGAGTGAGGTGGGTGAGTGAGGTGGGTGAGTGAGGTGGGTGAGTGGGGTGAGTGAGTGGGTGAGTGGGGTGGGGTGAGTGAGTGGGGTGAGTGGGTGAGTGAGTGGGTGAGTGAGGGTGGGTGGGTGAGTGAGTGGGTGAGTGGGTGGTGAGGTGGGTGAGTGAGTGGTGAGTGAGTGGGTGAGTGAGGTGGGTGAGTGGGTGGGTGAGTGGTGAGTGAGTGGGTGAGGTGGGTGAGTGAGGTGAGTGAGTGGTGAGTGAGGTGGGTGAGTGANTGGTGAGTGAGGTGGTGAGTGANGTGGGTGAGTGGGTGGTGAGTGGGAGGTGAGTGAGTGAGGTGGGGTGANTGGTGGGGTGAGTGGGTGAGTGAGTGAGTGAGTGAGGTGGGTGAGTGAGTGGGTGAGTGAGTGGGTGAGTGAGTGTNGGGGTGAGTGAGGTGGGTGTNANGTGGGGGAGGTGGGTGAGTGAGTGGGTGAGTGAGTGGGTGAGTGAGGTNGGAGTGAGTGAGTGGGTGNGTGGGTGAGTGAGGTGGGTGAGTGAGTGAGTGGGTGAGTGAGTGGGTGAGTGAGTAGTGGGTGAGTGGGTGAGGTGGGTGAGTGANGTGGGTGAGTGGGGTGAGTGAGTGAGTGNGTGGGTGAGTGGAGTGAGTGAGTGAGTGAGTGAGTGGGTGAGTGAGTGAGGGGNGAGTGAGTGGGTGAGTGAGTGAGTGAGTGAGGTGGTGGGTGAGTGAGGTGGGTGAGTGAGGTGAGTGAGTGGGGTGAGTGAGGTGGGTGAGTGAGTGGGTGAGTGGGTGAGTGAGTGGGTGGATGAGTGAGTGGTGAGTGGGTGAGTGAGTGGGTGAGTGAGTGGGTGAGTGATGGTGGGTGAGTGAGGTTGGGGGGCGAGTGGTGAGGTGAGTGAGTGAGGTGGGGTGAGTGAGGTGAGTGAGGTGAGGTGAGTGAGTGAGAGTGAGTGAGGTGGGTGAGTGAGGTGGGTGAGGTGAGTGAGTGAGTGAGTGAGTGGGTGGGTGAGTGAGTGGGGTGAGTGAGGTGGGTGAGTGAGGGTGGGTGGGTGAGGTGGGTGAGTGAGGGTGGAGTGAGTGAGTGAGTGANGTGGGTGAGTGAGTGGGTGAGGTGAGTGAGGGGTGAGTGAGGTGGGGTGGGTGGGTGAGTGGGGTGAGTGAGGTGGGTGAGTGAGGTGGGTGAGTGAGATGGGGTGAGCGACCTTACGATCCATCCTGGTTAAAGCGAGGAGCTCACAGATCCTTGAGAGATCTGGACACAGTCCCATCAGCGAACTCCTTCGGCAGGAGGCTGCGTTAGCTGGGTCACGTAGCTGCATGCCCAGCCACCCCATGCTGCTCAAGCAGGGGGCTTAACGTGGGCGGCACGGGCTAGAGAAGTGATGGAGCTGATGCGGTACAGGAGGACGTGGAGCTGAGTGGACTTGCCAAAAATCGGTACCAGCGGTGTCAAGATCGGCCTCTGTGGAGTGGAGGAGGAGGCTTGTGAAGGACGCTGCTGCTGCTACTGGGCAGTTGGAGGCAGTCGCCCTCCAGCAACAGCGGAGGCCAGAGAAGCGACGCTCACAACAACGAGCGGAGCGCCGGGCCGCTAAACGCAGCAGTGAGCAGCGCAGGTGGTGCATTTGCCAGTCAGCTCATGGCAGCTGGGTTTGTCCCGTGACTTCCACACTTCACGTGGCCTCCAAGTGCACCTAGCCTGGCACAGGCGCCGTGGTGATGTNCCCGCCACGTAGTGACGAAAGGAAGGCGGCTGTCATTGTTGTTGTTGTTGTAGGGGTGTGCGCGCGCTGCGAACGCGGCGACCGAGTTCAAGTGTCTTCAGAGCTTCTCGCTAACAGTCGGCCCCACAGCGTGTCAATGTGTACCGGGGGTCTGTGATTGTGGGTGTGAGTGGGTGTGAGGGGTGAGNTGGTGTGAGTGGGTGTGAGTGGGTGTGCAAGTGGTGTGAGTGGGTGTGGGTGTGAGTGGGTGTGAGTGTGTGTAGGTGTGAGTGTGTGTGAGTAGTGTGATTGAGTGTGAGTGGGTGTGAGTGGGTGTGAGTGAGTGTGAGTGGGTGCGAGTGAGTGTGAGTGAGTGGGTGGGTGTGAGTGGTNGTGAGTGGGTGTGAGTGGGTGGGTGAGTGAGTGTGAGTGAGTGTGAGTGAGTGTGAGTGGGTGTGAGTGAGTGTGAGTGAGTATGAGTGGGTGTGAGTGAGTGTGAGTGGGTGTGAGTGGTGTGAGTGGNGTGAGTGGGTGTGAGTGGGTGTGAGTGAGTGAGTGTGAGTGAGTGAGTGTGAGTGAGTGTGAGTGGGTGTGAGCATGGTGTGAGTGGGTGTGAGTGAGTGTGAGTAAGTGTGAGTGGGTGTGACTGATGGTGTGAGTGGGTGTGAGTGGTGTGAGTGAGTGAGTGTGAGTGAGTGAGTGGGTGTGNATGGTGTGAGTGGGTGTGAGTGGGTGTGTGTGTGAGTGGGTGTGAGTGGTGTGAGTGAGTGTGAGTGGGTGTGAGTGAGTGTGAGTGAGTGAGTGTGAGTGGNNGTGAGTGTGAGTGGAGTGGGTGTAAGTGGGTGTGAGTGGGTGTGAGTGGGTGTGAGTGGGTGTGAGTGTGAGTGGGTGTGAGTGGGTGTGAGTGGGAGTGAGTTGGTGTGAGTTGGTGTGAGTGGGTGTGAGTGGGAGTGAGTGGGTGAGTGGGAGTGTGGGTGTGAGTGGGTGTGAGTGGGTGTGAGTGGAGTGAGTGGGTGTGAGTGTGAGTGGGTGTGAGTGGTAGTGAGTGTGAGTGTGATTGTGGGTGTGANTGGGTGTGAGTGGGTGTGAGTGGTGAGTGAGTGGGTGTGAGTGGAAGTGACTGGGTGTGAGTNGGTGTGAGTGGTGTGAGTGTGAGTGGGTGTGAGTGGGTGTAGTGGTGGGTGTGAGTGGGTGTGAGTGGGTGTGAGTGGGTGTGAGTGGGTGNTGGGTGTGAGTGGGTGTGAGTGGGTGTGAGTGGGTGTGAGTGGGTGAGTGAGTGGGTGTGAGTGGGTGTGAGTGGGTGTGGGTGTGAGTGGGAGTGAGTGTGAGTGGGTGTGAGTGGGTGTGGGTGTGAGTGGGTCTGCGAGTGAGTGGGTGTGAGTGGGTGTGAGTGGGTGTGAGTGTGAGTGGGTGTGAGTGGGTGTGAGTGGAGTGAGTGGGAGTGAGTGGGTGTGAGGGGTGAGTGGGTGTGAGTGGGAATGAGTGGATGTTGTGGGTGTGACTGGGTGTGAGTGGGTGTGAGTGGGAATGAGTGGGTGTTTGTGGTGTGACTGGGTGTGAGTGGGTGTGAGTGGGTGTGAGTGGTGTTTGTGGGTGTGACTGGGTGTGAGTGGGTGTGAGTGGGTGTGAGTGAGTGTGAGTGGGTGTGCGTGGTGTGAGTGGGAGTGAGATGATGAGTTGGTGTGAATGGTTGCTTGTGTGTATGAATGCATAGGAGTAAGTTCGCACAGCCTTAGGTGTGGTGGTGGCGGTGATGATGGTGGTGGTGGCGGTGATGATGGTGGTGGTGATGATGGTGGCGGTGATGATGGTGGCGGTGATGATGGTGGCGATGATGGTGGTGGTGGTGATGATGGTGGTGGTTGTGGCGGTGATGATGGTGGTGGTGATGATGGTGGTGATGATGGTGGTGATGATGGTGGTGCTAGTGGTGCGGTGATGATGTGGTGGTGATGATGGTGGTGATGATGGTGGTGATGATGGTGGTGGTGGTTGTGGCGGTGATGATGGTGGTGGTGGTGGCGGTGATGATGGTGGTGGCGGTGATGATGGTGATGATGGTGGTGGTGGTGGTGGTGATGATGGTGATGATGGTGGTGGTGCTGGTGGTAATGATGGTGGTGCTGGTGGTAATGATGGTGGTGGTGATGATGGTGGTGATGATGGTGATGATGGTGGTGGCGGTGATGATGGTGATGATGATGATGGTGGTGATGATGGTGGTGCTGGTGGTAATGATGGTGGTGGTGATGATGGTGGTGATGATGATGGTGCTGGTGGTAATGATGGTGGTGCTGGTGGTAATGATGGTGGCGGTGATGATGGTGGTGGTGATGATGGTGATGATGGTGCTGGTGGTAATGATGGTGGTGGTGATGATGGTGGTGATGATGGTGGTGATGATGGTGGTGATGATGGTGGTGTGGTGGTGATGATGGTGGTGTAATGATGGTGGTGATGATGGTGGTGGTGAGTGCGTCACTCACCACCACCACCGCCCACTCTCCTCCANCCCCCCCGACCTCGCCACAAACAAAAGCCCGATCCAGGCCCCCCCCCCTTCCGCCCCCCCCCACCGCCAACCCCCCAAAATTAATGANCCCCCCCCCCATTAATTAATGACTGCGCGGTTGCGCAATCACAAAGGGGCGCGCGACAGGGGCCGAGATAGCGGCGCGTGCGTCACACCTGAGTGAGGGCCAGGGTGGGGGGTGGGGGGGTGGGTNGGGGGGGGGGGGGGGGGGTGGGGGTGGGGGTATAAAGGGGGGGCAAAAGTCTCATCACCACAGTGGGGGGGGGGACAAGGGGGTGGGGGGGCTCAGGTACCCGGGAGAGGGGCGGGGGGAGAAGAAGGGAGGGGTGAGGTTTGGGAGTGGTGGGGGACGGTGGATGGGCTAAAAGTGGGGGGAGTGTGAGACACAAAGAATGACGTCATACACCCCTCCCCCCTGACCCCACCCCCACCCTCCCTGACCTCCCCCCCCCACCCTGAACCCCCCCCCCCCCCGCGTGGCGCGCGCTCAGGTATAAAGGTGAGACGGTCGCGCGGGTCTCATCCAGAGCGCGCTCAGGAGCCCAGTCACCCCCCCCACCACCCTACCGCTGACAAATTTCATTCACTCATTCTTCATTCCTTCATTCATTCCCTCTGCCGGCTACTCACTCCTTCCTCTCTCCGTCCCCCCATCTCGATCTCTCTGCAGCTCCTGTGTCGGTACTTTGAGGAACTCCCCGCCACCACCACNAACCACCACAACCACCACAACCCCCCCTAACGAACGCGCCCTCGCTGATCAGTCACTCATTAACGAGCTGACTAATCAACCGGAGCCCGTTACCACCACCGCCACCACACCCCAGCAGCCCCCCGCTGCTACTGCCGCCCTCCCCGCTCGCACACGATGCCCGCCATGCCCACCACGTGCGTGCTGCTCCTCTTCTCGCTCGGGGTCACGGCCCTGCTGCCCAGACCCCTGGGCGCGAGTCCGTTCCGCCGGCCCGCTGAGGGCTCCTCCCTGGCCGGGCTAGGAGGCCCTGGGGGCCCTGGGGGCCCTGGGGGTGCCGGTCTCATCGACGATCGACTCCAGCAGCGGGTGGAGGCGGTGCTGACGCAGGTGAGAGAGGTTCACGGTGTGCGCGCGTGTGTGTACACGCGTGTGTGTATGTACACACGCGTGTGTGTGTACACACGGTGTGTGTGTACACGCGCGTGTGTGTGTGTACACGTGTGTGTGTGTGTGTACACGCGTGTGTGTACACGCGCGTGTGTGTTGTAACCGCGTGTGTGTGTGTACACACGCGTGTGTGTGTGTACACGTGTGTGTGTACAAGATACACGTGTATATGTGTGTGTACACGCGTGTTTATGTATGTGTACAGGGTACACGTGTATATGTGTATAGGGTACATATACGTGTGTGTGTGTACAGGGTAGAGGCGCGTGTTTGTGGACAGATGGCAACACCAGTGACGTATATCTGAACCGGCCCTGGACGTCCCCTAGTTGACTTAGCCTCAAATAAGTCTCGGCATTGGGGAGACAAAGGCGGCCGTGCGTGGTGTTGGCTACCCACTCCCGCGTGTGCCGTGTCGGCCTTTCTCGGTGTCTGTTCAGGCTATAGGGTGAATCTTTGTCTTTCTATGTATATGTAGGAGTGCACAAAAACACAGATATACGTGTCTGTGTACACGTACTTACAGGTACGTGTCTTAGTGTACAGGCAGGCCGGTATGTGTAGATATCTATACAATTTCGATTTAAAGCTTTCGTGACTGCAGGGATTCATCTTCTTGGTTCTTTCGTTAAAGTCACGTAGAAGGGAAGTAATGAAATAATAAAAATAAAACATAATAAAACAATTCTCACGTTTCGGCCACAACGCAAGCAGCCGTCCTCAGGTGAAAACCAGGTCTGTCGAGGCGACAGCGTCTGAAATGTGTGCATTCAGACGTGCATTCAGAATTGTTTTTTATGTTTTATTTTTATTATTTCATTACTTCCCTTTTACGTGACTTTACCGAAAGAACCAAGAAGATATCTATACAACTTCATGTACACGTAGATGCTTGCTGGCGGAAGGGAGGAGGGGTGGCGCAGTGGTTAGCGCATCACGATACGAACCTGGCGACACGTGCGGTGGTGTCAGTGGCGGCGTGTGACGACTCAACCGGGCCCGGACAACGCCCTTCACCAGGGTGGTGAAGTATGGTTAAACAAAACCCCATAACCGATGGACGCCTTCATCCAGCAGTGGAACGATAACAGGCCGTGAATATTTACAGACACGCAGACACACACACAAAGGCACGTACACAGAATACCACCCACGTACATACCAAGACAAAGATCCCCCGCGTATCGACTTTGGGCAATTGCTGTTAGCGAGCACCACTTATGAAGGGGCACGGCACACGAGGGGTGGGTGGTCAGCACTACGCCCGGCCGCCTTTGTCTCCCTAGTGGCGATGTTTACACACCGCACCAGATGCTTATTTGAGGCTGAGTCAACCTAGCGAAGCCCAGGACCGGTTCAGATAATCGTCACCGGTGTCGAGAGCGGGTCGCCGGGTTCGTAGCGCAGCGCGCTAACCACTGCACCACCGCTCCCGTTCTCGCGCAGCGCGCGAGCAAGTGCAAAGATCCCCCGCATAGCCTCAACAGACTGTTGGGGCAAGTGCTGTTAGCCAGCATCTATGAAGGCCGGCACGGCACACGAGGGGTGGGTGGCCAGCACCGCGCCCGACCCCTTTGTCTCCCCCAGTGAGATGTTTACACTCCCACCAGCTACTCATTGAGGCGAGTCGACCTAACACACACACACTGCAGCTCACCTGCATCACGGCACGTGGCGACACAAGTGACCATGCTTAATCCGTCACGTGCTCACATTAATTAGTGTCATTAGCGACTCCCCACTGAGCCCCCCCCTCCCCCTTCCCCGCGCCCCTCCCCCTTGATCTCCCGAACCCACACGCGCCTTTCACTGCCACGTGGTTGTCATGCAAAGTCACTTAATTAATTGTGCTAATTGCCTAATGTCTCCGTATGCTTCTCTCAACCACCCGCGGAGGCCGCGGTTCAAGTCTATCGAGATCACCCCGACGGTGGCGAGACACACAGGCAAACAAAGACAAAGGTCCCCCACGTGTAGCCTTGACAAGGTGTTGGGGCAAGTGCCGTTGGCGAGTAGCACCTATGAGGGCCGGCATGTGTACACGCTCACATTCTCATACANACAGCGACATGCCTACAGAGAGACACACAGAGATACACACAGAGACACACAGAGATACACACAGATACACACAGAGACACACACAGCGACATGCACACAGATACACACAGATAACGACACACAGAGACACACACATACATAGATACACACAGACACACAGATACACACAGAGAGACACACAGATACACACACACAGAGACACACAGAGACAGATACACACAGAGACACACAGATACACGCAAATACACACAGATACACACCGAGACACACAGATACACACAGATACACACAGAGACACACAGCGACATGCACACAAATACATAGATATATACGCACAGAAACCAAACACACACAAATCCCCGTGTAGCCTTAGACTGTTGGGGCAAGTGCTGTTAGCGAGCACCTATGAAGGCCGGCACGGCACACGANGGGGTGGGTGGCCAGACGACGCCCGACCGCCTTTGTCTCCCAGTGGCGATGTTTACACACCGCGCCAGGTACTCATTTGAGGCTGAGTCGACCTAGGGGAGGCTCAGGACCGGTTCAGATAATCGTCACCGGTGTCGGCGGTGAGCGGGAATCGAACTCGGGTCCCCGGGTTCGTAGCGAAGCGCCCTAACCGCTACTAACCTCACCGCCCAGAGGCGGTCACTTACAACAACCCACTTTCTGTACCGCCAGCCGAGAAGACGAACTTGCCCCATCCATCCTAGCGGCCCAGCCTCCACCCCTATCGTGCAGCAGTCGCGTAGCCCTAAGCTGCATCACAATGCCCCCCCCCCCCCAAAAAAATAGCCGCTCGCTGTTTTTGTTCAGTGATTCTGTAACTCAACGGTGCAGTGATGGTGTGGTGCTGTGATCCGTGTGAAAATCATCTGCCCCAGCTAAGTCACGCATCTGAGCCCACGGTGGCTAGGAGATGTTAACTACCTCGCCTGATATAAAGGAGGTCGTGGGTCGATACTGACCCTGACGCCTGCTGCTGTATATTTGGAGTTTGCGTGTCTCTCTCTCTCTCTGTCCGTGATCGCGTGGATTTTTCTCCGGGTTCTCTATTTTTTCCCTCCACATTTAGAATCAACATCACGCGTTTAGAGTGTTGGCTGATGATAAACCACTTCGCCGAGCTATCAATTGTGGCCAAGTCGCTTCTGCAAAAGAGCAATACAGCTCAGTGTGCCTTAGCTGATAAAATCAAAATGGTTAGTTAATCTATCAGTGATTCGTCTTGACGCGATATTGGCAGTACTTCGTCTGACATTGCAGCTGTTTTTGTGTGCTGGTGTCTACTTGCTTCGTTGCTGTCACTTTATTGTCCGTATTTCGCTTTGTCATTTCTCACGAATAAGACTCTTATCTTGGTCTCTTGAGTCATATATTTGCTCACCCATTCACTCACCCACTCGCTCACCCACTCTACCATTCACTCATCCACTAATGAATCCACTGGCTCACTCACCCACCCACCCACCCACTCACCCACTCACTCACTCACCCACCCACCCATTCACCGATTCACTCACCCACCCGCTCACTCACCCACTCACTCACCCACCCACCCACTGACCCACCCACTCACCCACTCATTCACCCACTCACTCACCCACCCACCCACTCACCCACCCACTCACTCACCTACCCACCCACCCACTCACTCATCCATCCACCCACCCACCCACTCCACCCATTCATGCAACCCAACGAGGCCACACGAGTTAAATTCCCCTCTCACGACCAGCACATTATTCCGTACCTGGTGTGGCGTGTAAACATCGCCACTGGGGACACAAAGGTGGTCGGACGTGGTCCGTATCCACTTACCCTAACAGCACTTGCCCCAACATTCTGCTAAGCCTATACGGGGTGGGGATCTTTGTCTTTGTGTCTGTCTCGCAGGAGCTGAGCCGGGAGGAGCGCGCCTTGGTGGGGCGACTTCTCGCGGAGCTGGCAGCGGGGGCGCGGGGCTCGGGGGGCACTGCCCCCCTGGGCTGGGGTCCCGGCAGCAGCAGCGATGAGGAGGGGGTGAGGAAGGGGAGGGGGCGGGGGGTGACGGGGGAGGGGCGAGCGGGCGCTCTCGGCCGCGTGAGGAAGGCCGGCTGCAAGAACTTCTTCTGGAAGACGTTCACCTCGTGTTAACCCACTTATACACACATACACACACACAGTGACACACACAGTGACACACACACACAGTCACACACAGTACACACACACACAGTACCACACACCACACACACACACACACAGTACACACACACACTACACACACAGTGACACACACACACACACACAGTGACACACACACACAGTGACACACACAGACACACACACACACACACACAGACACACAGACACAGTGACACATACACACACACACAGTGATACACACACAGTGACACATACACAGTGACACACACACACAGACACACAGTGGCACACACACAGTGACACATACACACACAGTGACACACACACAGTGACACACACAGTGACACACACACACAGGACATACCAACACACAGTGACACATACACAGTGACACACACAGTGACAACACACAGTGACACACACAGTGACACACACACACACACACAGTGATACACACAGTGNCACACACACAGTGNCACACACACACAGTGTACACACACACACAGGACACACACACACACACAGTGCACACACACACAGTGACACACACACACAGTGACACACACACACACACACAGTGACATACACACAGTGNCACACACACACAGTGACACACACACAGTGACACGCGCACAGTGACACACACACAGTGACACACACACAGTGACACAGACACACACAGTGATACATACACACAGTGACACATACACACACAGATACGTACACACAGATATATCTGCATATATAGTGATACATAAACACAGTTAAATATACGCACAAATAGTAATACATACACAGTGATACACACACAGTGGTACATGCACACACACATACAAAAACAAAGATACACACATCCACACAGTTATACATACAGACAGACAGAGATACACATAGCGTCACATACACACAATGATATAAACATACGCATAGTGATACATACATAAACACAAAGAGATATACAAACCCAGTGACACATACAAACGGTGATAGATGCACACACAGTAATGTAATACATTAACATAGTACATATACGTGTATACATACATATACGTGCATAATATGCATAGGTACAGGGATACAACACAGGTACACGTGTGCATATAATACAAGTATAAGTATATACAGGGATACACACACGTATGCGTATACACACACACGCACGTGCTTATAGATACACGCGCATCCATGCACACACTTACATACACACACCACGGATACACACACGACGCACACAGATACACACAACACAAAAACACACACACAGGTACACACACAACACACACAACACACACAGATACACACAACACACACATACGCAACATACATATATCGTACGCACACAACGCAGATACATACACAGCACACGCACGGATACATACACACACATCACAGATACACACACAACACAGACAGACACACACACAACACACGCATACATATACGTACGTACACAACGCAGATGCACACACAGTGACATACACACACAGTGACACATACACACACAGTGACACATNCACACAGACATACACACACACATACACACACAGTGACACATACACTCACACACACACACGCATATCTGTTCACCTGTCACTCACTATTTATACCCCCCGACCCGTGACTCCTCCCCCACCACCCTCCCCTCCCCCCGGAGTTCGGTCACGCCCCCCCCCGGCCAATCACCACCAATTAACCTCTCAATTAGCGATCGAGTCGTTTGAGCGGCTGATTCAGTTGAAGGCCTTCGATTGCATCGACCCGATTGGCCGTTGCGACCAAACGCAGCCGCGTCCCACGAGCGTCGCCCGCTGTCGCAATCGATCAAAATCAATAATCGGTGTCCAACTGACCCTCTGTCATCATCATCATCACCGCCACCGCCAGCCCCCCAGTGGCAGCTGCCCCTGTGCGGCACAGCGACAGCTGCGAGAGAGGGTCGCGGTGCAAGCGTCCACACGGAGTTGATTCGCGGAAGAAATAAATGTCAAAATCAGCCGACAAAGAACGAATTCCTGAGTCAAGCCCCGTCGACTCCCAACGCGAATCCTGACAGCCTCCCCCCCCCCCCCTTACGACCCTTGACCTACTGCTGACCCTACCTTTGACCCTACCCATGGCCCTACCCCTGACCCAACTCCAGACCATACCGCTCACCGTACCCCTGACCCTACCCCTGACCCTACATCTACCCCTGACCCCTGACCTACCGCTCACCCTACCCCTGACCCTGACCCTACCCTACCCTGACCCCTGACCCTACCCTGACCCTTCCCCTACCCCTGACCCTACCCTGACCCGTTCTCGTCGTGTCACCGCGTTGTATAATTGCGTGTTTCTGGGTTTTTTGAGCTTTGCTATGATAAACAACAACAACCACAACAACCACAACAACCATCACCACCACCACAAACCACCAAAGCAACAGCAGCAGCAGCAGTGCCCACGGTGTGAATGGGGCGGCCACGTGTCCGGGTGTGGTCGCGAAACGTTCCGGAATAAAACGGCGAAGCATTCTCCCGCAGTGGCGCGTGTGTCTTCTTACCGTCGAGTGGGGAGCGGTGGCGCAGTGGTTAGCGCCGCGGCCCACCCGAGTTCGATTCCCGCTCACGCCACCAATACGGTGACGATTATCTGAACCGGTCCTGGGCCTCTCCCCTAGGTCGACTCAGCCTCAAATGAGTACCTGGTGTGATGTGTTGGCCTCCTGCCACGCGTGGTGTGCCCGTGCCCGCCTTCGTAGCTACTGCTCGCTAACAGCACTTGCCCCAACAGTCTGATAAAGGCTATACGGGGATCTTTGTCTTTCGTCATTATGATAATCATCATCACGTCCATCACCACATCCATCCTCCTCCATCACCACGACTGGAATCTGTGAAAAACTAGTTTCAAGGCAGATCGGATTCCTCCAGTTTTCTAAAAATAAAGATTATACATTCTAACAGCATCGCACCCAAACACGCGTGCCATTTCAGGCTGAGTCGACCTACGGGAAGTCGGGTAAAATTAGACGCACGAGTCAAGGCAAAAGTGGGGGTTCAACAATCGTGACTCGGGTGGATCTCAACCACGCCCGGCCGCCTTTGTCTCCCCAGTGAAGAGAAGATGCTCACGTACAGAATCTGAATCTTTATTTTATTCGGGAGAGGAATCCGATGAGCTATGAAGCTCTTGATTTTGTCACAGATTGTCCAGCAGGGGCACGTGGTCAGAAGGTTACAACAAACGCGAACGATACAACAACACAACGTTCGGAGTGCAAAGTTGAGAGAGAGAGAGAAAGCAAATCTACTAAAAAAATGAATGCATCCAGTGTGCGTAAAACACACACACACAAGTACAAATTGCATCACTCCGTGAATTCCACCGATTCTTTCAACGCCGAATGCAAGCTTGGCCAAGGCAGCAAGACAACAACAACAACGCAGACCACAGCAAGACAACAACAACAACGCAAACCACAGCAAGACAACAACAACAACGCAAACCACAGCAAGACAACAACAACAACGCAGACCACAGCAAGACAACAACAACAACGCAGACCACAGCAAGACAACAACAACAACAACGCAGACCACAGCAAGACAACAACAACAACGCAGACCACAGCAAGACAACAACAACAACTGTCCCAGACCACAGCAAGACAACAACAACAACACAGACCACAGCAAGACAACAACAACAACCCAGACCACAGCAAAACAACAACATCATCACGTTGGCAAGCGTGGCTGCGCCGAGCCGCTAATCTTTCTGCTTCGGGATGTTTGTGTTTGTTTGGGGAAGATTTTACGATGTTAAGTGGAGGAAACGAAGTCGTTCCAAAGTAAAAAAAAAACACCACACCCATGTGGTGCTGCAATGTCTAAATGGCCTCGCCGCTTTTCCCCAAATTTTTGTGCTCGGATAGCCTAAGGGCCATTCGACTGATGCCTTAGGCATCCTGGGGTTTACACACCGCACCGGGTACCCATTAAAGGTTGAACCGACCTAGGGGAGACCCAGGACCCGTTCAGGTATTCGCCGCTGATGTAGGCCCTGAGCGCGAATGGAACTGACGTCTACGGGTTCATAGCACAGTGCGCTAACCACTACACCACCACTCCCCACACACAGACAAAGATCGCCCGTGTAGCCTTAACAGACTGTTGGGGCAAGTGCTGTTAGCGAGCACCTATGAAGGCCGGCACGGCACACCAGGGGGTAGGAAGCCAGCACCACGCCCGGCCGCCTTTGTCTCCCCAGGGCTGATGATATTTACGCACTGCACCAGGTACTCATTTAGAGCTGAGTCGACCTAGAGGAGGCCCAGGACACTCAGACACGACGTGTTACTGACATCAGCCGTGTCCTGGAATCAAACCCAGGTGTGAGCACAACCAGAGCTCTGTGTACAAATGAAAACCACCTCAACAACCACCACAACCACCTCAACAACCACACCACCACAACCACCTCAACAACCACCACAACCACCTCAACAACCACCACTGCCACCTCAACAACCACCAGACCACCTCAACAACCACCATAACCACCACAACCACCTCAACAACCACCATGACCACCACAACCGCCACTACCACAACCACCATTAATTCTTTAACCATCACCACAACCACCACAACCACCTCAACCACCTCTTCAACCACCACAACCACCACCGCAACCACCACCACCAGAGCGCATCACAACACTACAACCACCATCAAAACTACCACAACCACCACCCCAACCACCACCATAACCACAACCATAACCACAACCACCATAACCACCATCAAAGCCACCACAACCACCACCATCAAGCCACCATCAAAACTACACACGCCACCCAACCACCACCATAACCACAACCACCTCCCATCCGCAGCCACCACAACGGGAAGGAGAGANGGGGGGGGGTCCAGACCCCCTATTGCCCCCCCACTCCACCCCCCCCCCTCCTTGTGTCGCTATCACAGGCACTGAAATCAGAAGCGAAATGGGGTCACGGGGCGGGGAGGGAGGGGGAGCGGGTGGCTGTGGGGGTGAGCTTGGAGCCTGTCCCGCTCTGCGTGCACGGGCCGCCTTTGTATCTCCCCCCCCCCCCGTGCTGATGTTCGCGACGTGAGGTCCGTGTGCGTGACACGGCAGTGTCTGCAGCTCGTAGACTCGATGGGGTCACCGTGTGATCACAGCCAGGGGTCACGGAGCGTGATGGACATTATCCGCTAACTCGTACAACATACACACACTCACACACACTCATACATACACACTTATACACTCATACACTACACACACACTCATACACACACACACTCACACACTCATACACACTCACACACTCATACTACACACACACACTCATACACACACTCACACACTACACAGTCACACTCATACACTACACACTCATACACTACACACACACACATACACTCATACACTACACACACTCACACACAAACTATACATACACACTCATACACTCATACACTCACACACACACTCATACACACATACACTCACTACACACACTCATACACACACTACACACACACACACNTATACACACATACACTACACAAACACTCATACACTACACACACATACACTACACACACACACTCATACACACACACACTCACACACACACACTCATACACTACACACTCATATACACACATACACTAATACACTACACACACACTCACATTCATACACTACACTCACTCATACACACACACACACTACACTCACACTCATACACTACACACTCATACACTACACATACACTACACACACACTCATACACTACACATACATTAC